>OZ023260.1:3191052-3314295 GCA_964007305.1 Netelia melanura
CGTCTGTCCACAAAATCTGGTCAGTAAATGCAGGATTCCGCTGGCATTGTGCGAGAAATCCTGCGCATATTTTATTAATGATTATTATTATATGACAAAACAGCCATAATTATGGAAGAAGTGGAATGAAAAATAAAAATACCTTCGCAAAAGTTGACCCGCGGTATTTCGTCCCGGGGAAGAAGCTGTTGCACCCTTTGATAATGAAAAGGACGTATCCCATTCTCACGTAAAATGCGACACACCGTGCCTTGCGATATGTTCAACGCACGGGCTACATTTCGTGTGGTGCTATTGGGGTCCTCTTCAAAATGATGCAAAACCGCTTCCTCGATATCTACACCGCGACGTACCACTTTTTCGCGATGCGTTTTCGGAAGAAGTGATCCCGTCTGTCTTGCGCGTTGATAACAGTTTATAATGGTTTTACGCGACGGATGCCGATCACGGTGGGGAAACCGTTCCGCGTATAACCGTTTCGCGGCTCGCCCATTTCCCATGCACATCCCATAACAAAATAACATGTCAGTGTATTCTTCTGCGGTATATGACATTATTAATGGCGAAAATGAAGCGCACGCGTCAAAATATTTCACCAATATGCGAGAAATGAGAAAAAACAATTGAAGATCAAGAATTCACTCGTAATTCATGGTGCCACCACTACAGCGCATCTGGTCGATAAGATAGTATTAAAATGTTATCGACGCGTAAGACGGACAGGATCAGTTCTCGGATTAAAAGTTTTATGCAATTTTGAACAAGATCCCCGGGACGAAATACCGCGGATCAACTTTTGCGAAGGTATTTTTGTTTTTCATTAGACTTCTTCGAAACTTATGGCTATTTTGGCATATAATAATAATCAGTAATAAAATATGCGCAAAATTTCTTGCACAATGCCGGCGGAATCCTGCATGTACTGACCAGATTCTGTGGACAGACGAGGCGATATTTACCCCGTATGGGGTATTCAATGCGCATAATTTCGTGCTATGGCAAGAGAAAAATCCTCGTGCCATATACGAAATGACTTTCCAACATCGCTGGTCGATAAATATGTGGGCGGGAGTAATTGCGAACAGAGTTGTAAGTATTCTTGCAAATTAAGAAATCTTGCGTACATTCTCATCATAACGTATCTATTTTTCAGATCGGTCCATATTTTCTACCGGCACGTGTAAACGGAGAGAGGTACACGGAATTCATACAAAACGAATTATCCGTACTTTTAGAGGACGTTCCTGTCCGGGCGCGGGAAACTCTGATATTTCAGCATGACGGAACTCCCGCACATTTTACACGTATAATATTGGTATCCCGGATAGCGCGGGAAATTTTAGACATGCGTTTTCCGGACAGAGGATCGAGGTGGCCCAATCCTTTGATCGGCCCGGTCGCCAGATTTGAATATTTTATATTATTTTCTTTGGGGATACATTCAAAGTTTAGTTGAACACAGGCGTGAAGGTACCGAAAATGAAGTACGCGACGAACTTTTGGCGGTATTCAATACCATCACACCTGACATGGCGCACCGTGTGACGCAAGCACGAGGACGGCACTTTGAACAATTATTAAATTAACTTTTGAGAGTGATTAGGCCTACTGGGGAAACCACTATAAAAAAACGCGCCAAGCTATCTACCTCGAGGTGGTGTGGAAACGATAGCGTTTCCCTGCCACGAAATAATTTCATATCATTTAATAATAAGAGTTGTGACACGAAGTTATAAATCTAGATTCACATTTTCATTACGAAAAATATGTAGCAATAACCAACTTGCATACTGTTGCTTACTCTTGCATCAACTCTTATAAAAATGATGGAAAGATGAGATAAACGTATTTTTAATTATTCATATTCATGCATACTTACGAGTACTGGAAAATAGTGTTAATTTCGCAGCGCTGTAAAACTCAAAATAAATAAAATTTGAAAAACGTTTGAATGTAAATTATTTCTAAAAAAAACCTCTATCAAAAAGCTCTGATGATATTTTTTTTGTAACATGACCAGGAAAAAAAGTTATAGGGTAGAGCGGGGATAGTTGAGCAGTTTCTGGCTTAATCGGTCATAACTCTTAAAAAATACATCCGATTTTCTTGATTCTTGCACCGTTAGATACGCAAATTCTCCAGCTAAAAACGCCTTCAGAAACATTATCCAATTGAGGTCTTATTTAGGAGATATTATCGTAAATGTGAGAGAGTGTAGAGCTGCTCAACCTGCCCCATAGGTGGAGTAAGTTCAGCAAGGGTATGAGGTAAGTTGAGCAAGGTAATAATTCCATCAACAAATCAGACCCATGCAAGTCCATTTGATGCAATGCAGTAATAAACCAATAGCTACATTAATTAGCTACATTTTGAATCATGAACATTAACTGCAACAAACTGTGAAATGTTTTTTCTTAAATAAACAAGGAGAACCGGCGATAGCGTGATGTATTCACCTCCGCCATGTGATGCGTGCCAGCCGATGAGGACAGGTGAGCATCGTTCAACTAGCCCCATCGAAAACTGCTCGATTAGCCCCTTCTCACAAGGAACATCACTTAGGTGTCCCCCTCCGATTCTGTTGAAACTTTGGTATGTGGTAGAGTATCGAAAACTAAGCGAAACATATTTTTTTATCGGCGGAAAAACGGTTTTAGGGGGTGAAACACACCCTCAAAAATGTTTTTTTTTTTCATTTTTCGGCGATAACTTTTTAACGGTACGAGATATAAAAATAATTTAAATTGCAGCAACCCTTATGTTTTTACGTACTATACATTGGAAATGAGAGCCATACAAATAACAATAAATTTCATATTGTATATTGCAAAATTCGAATTTTTTCCTACGTATAAAAGTTATTCCTCCGAGAATTCTTAATCGGTTAAGATGTAAATTTGCATACACGTGGAGGATGGGAAATGAGCGAATACATGTTTTTTGTTTTATCCTTCGATTTTTGAGGCAAGAGCATCGTATACTCAGCTTGCATTATGGAATTCCGGGGTAAATTCACGTCATTGTTGACGTTTGTGTGCATGTTTGTAAATACCTCCACCCCCCCCCCCCCCCCCAACAAAAAATTAAGGGGCGAACCTCCCTTGTGTTTATCTTTCCCCCACCCTCTATGAGAACGAGGTGAATCTAAGTGAAGGAAAGCTGTTCTATTTTGATGGTAACACAAAAATTGAGTTGGGGTGTTCTTGCGTTTTTTCCAAATAGCAACCTTAAGGGGGCAAACTACTCTCTACTCGAACTTTCTTACCAAGGTGGTCTTCTCCCATTTAACACGTCTTGACCAATTAACAATATTTCTAACAACTTCGAATCAACATTTTCTCACGTTGCGAACTCAATATGAGACCCTGATCGTGAGAGGATAATCGAACCGCTCTCTATTTTCCTTTCCATTGGCGATTTAAAAAGTTGCCACGCTAATTTGATGAAAATGGTTTTGGTTACCTGTGGATATTTCGTATTAGTCTCTAATAGATTAATCATTATTAATCTCTAATGGGCATTTTACATTAATCTCAACAGGGGCCGGTGAAGGGAGACGTCGAGATTTGCCTCTTACTCCTCACTTTTCTAATGTTTATCAGAAACATGTTTTCTATACGTGCAAGGATAAATACTTTTTCCACTTACTTTTTTTAATGAGATAATATTTTTCATTTAAAGAAAAAAATGCACACATTGAGATGCATTCCCGGTGTTTATATTAGACGTTTGCGTCATTCTTGTGGAATTTGCGCGAATCCGATCGCTCAGCCATAACGTGATATGACTTGATATCTATGCGCCGAACTAGTTTTATAGTTCATTGAATGCGTTTTCGCAATTGATATCGTAAGATAGAGGGTAAATGCAAAAACACCCCAACTAAATTTTTGTGTTACCAACAAAACAGAACAGGTTTCCTTCATCTAGATCCACCTCGTTCTCGTAGAGGGTGGGGGAAAGGTACAAGGATGGTTCGAGAAGGACAACACAGAGGGGTTCGATTACCCTCTCACGATCAGGGTGTCATAGTGAGTTCGCAACATGAGAAAATGTCGTTTTCGAGTTGTCAGAAATATTTTGAATCGGCCAAGACGTGTTAAATGGGAGAAGACGACCCCGGTAAGAAAGTTCGGGTAGAGGGTGGTTTACCCCCTTAGGGTTGCTATTTGGAAAAAATGCAAAAACACCCCAACTAAATTTTTGTGTTACCAACAAAACAGAACAGGTTGCCTTCATCTAGATCCACCTCGTTCTCGTAGAGGATGGGGGAAAGATAAACACAAGGTGATTCGCTCCTTAATTTTTTGTTGAAGGGTGGTGAGAGCGGGGGTATTTACAAACATGCACACAAACGTCAATAATGACGTGAATTTACCCCGGAATTCCATAATGCTAGCTGAGTATACGATAGTCTTGCCTCAAAAATCGAAGGTAAAACAAAAAACATGTATTCGTTTATTTCCCATCCTCCACGTGTGTGCAAATTTACATGTCAATCGATTAAAAATTCTCGGAGGAATAACTCTCATCCGTATGAAAAAATTCGAATTTTGCAATAAACAATATGAAATTTATTGTTAATTGTATGGCTCTCATCTCCAATGTATAGTACGTAAAAAAATAAGGGTTTTTGCAATTTGAATTATTTTGATGTCTCGTAGGGTAGAGCGGCGATAGTTGAGCAAGCGGGTAAGTTGTGCAATCGTAATATCTCGAATACTAACAATAAGCATCGCACGTTGGTGCATCAAATGGACGAAAGGAAGGTATGTGGGAGGGGAATACAACAAATCATTGCCGGTAGCCACGCGGCGCACGAGACGATGACACGGGACGTTCTATTATTATTGTGCACAAAAGTAAAAAATACGTGATTAAGTATTTTTCTTCTAGCATTATGTGAAAAATCAGGGCAGCAACTAGACGAGTACTAGTATGTAGTACATTTAAGTGGCTATCAATCTGCAATAATTATTTTAACGCACGTGGCACGGATTTCATTATAAATTAACATTTGTTAACAAATCTGAGAAGGGGCTAGTTGAGCAGTTTTCGATGGGGCTAGTTAAAGGATGCGCAACCGTCCTCATCGGCTGGCGCGCATAACATGGCGGAGGTGAATACATCACGCTATCGCCGGTCCTCCTTGTTTATTTAAGAAAAAACATTTCACAGTTTGTTGCAGTTAATGTTCATGATTCAAAATGTAGCTAATTAATGTAGCTATTGGTTTATTACTGCATTGCATCAAATGGTCTTGCATGTGTCTGATTTGTTGATGGAATTATTATCTTGCTCAACTTACCTCATACCCTTGCTCAACTTGCCCCACCTATGGGGCAGGTTGAGCAGCTCGACACTCTCTCACATTTACGATAATATCTCCTAAATCAGACCTGAATTGGATAATGTTTCTGAAGGCGTTTTGAGCTGGAGAATTTGCGGATGTAACCGTGCAAGAATCAAGGAAGTCGGATGTATTTTTTAAGAGTTATGATCGATTAAGCCAAAAACTGCTCAACTATTCCCGCTCTACCCTACCGTTAAAAACTTATCGCGGAAAAATGAAAAAAAAAAACATTTTTGAGGGTGTGTTTCACCCCCTAAAACCGATTTTCCGCCGATAAAAAAATACGTGTCGCTTAGTTTTCGATACTCTACCACATACCAAATTTTCAACAAAATCGGAGGGGGACACCTAAGTGATGTTCCTTGTCAGATTTTTTAACAAATGTTAGTTTATAATGAAATCCGTACCCCGTGCGTTAAAATAATTATTGCAGATGTACTTCAATGTACTACATGGTAGTACTCGTCTAGCTGCTGCCCTGGTTTTTCACACAATGCTAGAAGAAAAATACTCAATCACGGATTTTTTATTTTTGTGCGCAATAATAATAAAACATCCCGTGTCATCGTCTCGTGCGCCGCGTGGCTACCGGCAATGGTTTGTTGTACTCCCCTCCCACATACCTCTCTTTCGTCCATTTGATGCACCAGCGTGCGATGCTTAAGTTTTCGAGATATTACGATTGCCAAATTACCCGCTTGCTCAATTAACCCCGCTCTACCCTAACGATCAAAAGAAAATTCGTTTCCAAATGTTTATGCATTTTCGTTCATAACTTTGTTATTTTTGGTGTTTGCGATTAAAAGTTACAAGACCGAAATTGAGGAGTTCAATTTTCAACAAGAAATGTTATACAAATTTTTTGTCCGGCGAATAGTTTGACCGAGAGATAAAAATGATTGAATAATAAAATGGACGAATGACTGTATCGGAATTGTGCAAATGTAACTTTTCAGCGGAGTACCCCCCCCCCCCCCCCCTCGCGCCTCACCCGGTCATCTAATGCCTAGTTCACTGCGCTATCTCTACGGCTAAGGCGGGGAGTGGGAGGCTCCAACGCTTCTCGCGAAGGTCGGCTAAACTCAGAGCAGCCAATGCTCGAGAAAAAAAAATGACTGCGGAAAAATACAAGCAATCTAATTGACTGCTCTGAATGTTGGAAACCTAAATGTAACGCCCTAATCTATGCTATACTATGGCTAGGGTGGGGGTGGAGGTGTGCAGCTTTAACGCTTATTGGCACGCCGGGCAAAATTCAGAGCAACCAATGACCGCGAATGAAAAATGACTGCGTACTAATACAATCAATAAAATTGACTGCTCTGAATTTTGCAAACACAAAGGTAACGCCTTAATCTATGCTATATCTACGGCTAGGGTGGGAGTGGGTGGCTTCAACGCTTCTGGGCGCGCTCTGATTGGTCCGATTTAAAAAATTAATATCTCGTAAATTATTAACAATATCCCTAATGTTTATTTGCAACTTTTGTTCGTACTATGCCCATCTACCTTGAAATCCCGGATGGCACCCCTTACGCAATTCACCCTGTATATAGAATGTATATTGTGACGAGGCATTATAGGCCTCGCAGCCACGTCGAGGGCAAACAGCAGCGTCGCGCCGTCTCGCACCCGTGGTGGAAGTAGAGTACAGTCGAACGGGCACTGTCGTCGAAATGTTCGTACGTTACAGAGAGACGACGAACGACGACGTCGGCGAACGACGGAGAGAGACGACGGCCGACGGCAGAGCGAGAGAGATGGCTGTGCCGAAGGAGCGATCGTCGATCGTCGGACGGACCCTGCCTCTACCACGTGACCGAGAGAGCGACGAAGCCGGCCGGCGAGAAGGATTAGAGATTAAGGATAGTTAGTTAGAAATTGATCGCCGATTACGACGTTAGATTTTGTAGTGCACATGGCACGAACGTAAGAGTAAGAATTTAGCGATTGAGTGAGAGTGACGAATGAGTCGGAAAGTCGTGAAGTATTAAGAAGTGAGATTGTGGAAAAGAAAAGAGTCGGGGCAGAAAGTAGTGAGCATAGGAGAGAAGTAAATCGAGAGTGTATGACTTTGATCAGAAAGCAAATAAAGAGTGAGAATTAGGAAGAAAGCGAAGTGAGAAACGTTGAACGAGTGACGGCAGAGCGAGAGTGAGAGAACGAGCGCGAGAGAGAGAGAGCGAGGACGACGAGCCAGGCTGCGCCAGCGACGGACGAGGAGGGAGAGAGAGAGAAAGGACGCTGCGCACTTGGACAAAGGAAAGAAAAAAGGTAGGCGCACGTGGTGCATCTTATTCAATTGTAACGCGACGCGGTAGAGAGCGTCTTATTCTCGTCCCCTCGCCCCGCGAATCAAAAGGCTGTGCCCTCCGGCGTCACCGGGGGTCGGCAGGAAAAATAGAACTCGGTATGAGAATGTGTGTGCGTGAGAGAGAGTGATGGACACTGTGTAGAGCGTGACGGAAATAAAAGATTATTGTTATTTGATTTCGCGTCTTCGGTGCTCACCCGTTATTTCAAATAGAGAAAAACAATTAAGAGAACTTGCCCCCGAACACCCCCTTCCTTCCCTGGGTCTAGCCGAGGCGAGTCGGAAGAATAATAAAACGCCCTTGGTATTTCGGGCGAAAGAAATACCTGGCGCCCAATACGGCGATTTAGGGAGAAAAAGGCGCGGGCGTCATTAGTGATTTTGGACGGGCAGCTCGCGACTCGTTTTTAAGAAATTTTCAGTGTCGCGAGCGCGTCACAATATATATATATACATTCTATATATATACTTAGCTAATAGAATAAATATATATAGTATATATATTGTCACGCCGTTGGGAGGGGGTATGGGGAGTTTGGGGGAAGAAGAAAAGAAATAATTAACAATTCAAATACTAACGTTTATTTTTACCATATGATTAACGGCGGACTATCTCCGGGGCAATGAACAATAATTATTATTTAATTACAAAACTGGTTATGGGCGCCAGTTAATTTTTAATATAAAAAAAAATTAACAAAATTTTATAACTCGCAATGTGACAGGTGAGGGTTGTGGGCTAGCGTGGGAAGGGGGAGGGGTCGAGCGGGAAGAGGGATCTCAGGGTACAGGTTCGCCGACGCAACGGCCTCTTAATAATTACCACTGGCTTTCCTTCTCGTACGTATTCGATATCACTGGTCTTATATCCAAGAATACTCGGTCTGTCGTAGGGAGAGGGGCAGGTGGGGGAAGGGGGAGTTGTTTGGGTTTGGGAAGTCGGCTGTGCCGAGGAAGGTCGGTCGTGGTGTGGTTGATCGCGCGATCGAGCGTTCTCGATCTTCTATTGTGCGATGTACGAACGGGAGGGGGGTCAGGCGGGAAATGACCGTTACTCTTATTATCGCAATATTCGCTATTTCAAATTCTCTAAATTTTACATCCGTCCCACACGACTTTTTAATACAAGCTATGGCCAAAACCAAGGGGTAGACGCAAGCAATAAAGGGGGGGGGGGATACTCTATACAACTCGAATGTACAAGGGAATAGAGAAAGATTTTGGGAGAAATATGCCGATAAGGTTGACCTGTGCAAACACTTACACTCTGATGACAGATTTTCCTCCTCGTCGTTCTCGCTCGCGTTTCTTTATTCCTCTGCTTTCGCTGTTTTCTCCCTTTTGTCCTTTCCTCTCTCTCGCTCACACACACACTTCACACTCTCCAATTTCTTTTTCTCTGACGCTAACTTTTCCTCGAACTATCGCAACTCTATACTTTTCTCTCGCTAATCGTCTCGCTAATCGTCCTATTCGGTGGCTCGTCGCAAAAGTGACGACTTCTTCCTCTTCGCTAATTAGTGCGCTCGATCGTCGGCCAGCAGCGTCACGGATGGGTGGGGGAAGGGCCAAGCGTTTGATCGATCTTAGATCATCGCGGCGGGATCGATCGGGACGGGCAGGTAAGTAGGTCGGTCGGTAAGTGGGGAATAATTTTGGACGGGGTTTGGTAATTACGGGTAATAGGAATTTTTGGGGATTGCCGTGCGCTACTGGCATCTTCATCTTTCTTATCGCCGGTCGGCCGATGGATGGCGTCGTGGCGGGGACGGACGGATGATTTTACTTGGTAGCGACGGATGACTGAATGTGGTGTGTTGTGCGAGCTTCTGCGTTCCTTATTTTTCTCTTCGTCGATGTCGAGATGTGGACAATGACGATGACGAAGGCGATGGAATGGAGATTTCTTCGGGCCTGGCGGGTCGGTCCTCTTGACGAAGTGTTGCACAGGCCTTACAGTTGTTTGGGAAAAGGGAAAGGAAAATAAAATAATAATTTCTACTTGCCTTGTTTTGGGCCTGTCCGTGGGGACGGTTGCCTTTGGGACGAGCCGGGTGCAGGGGAGGTATTGTACAACGTTACAATATATATATATATATATATTCCATATATATAGTTAATAGAATATATATATATATATTTTTTCTATTAGCTATTATATATATATAATATTATGTTATTAGTGGGCTAAGGCGTTGTACCCTTGTCGTCTCACGGGGAGGATGTCGATGGTTCGACTCCATCTGCAATTTTTTCTTTTCACGACAACAATTTAATAAATTTTTATTTTTATATATATAAATTTTCTATTCGTGTCCTGAAAAGAAAGAATTGCAGATTTTCATGCTCACTCGAAACACACACATTTTAGGCTTTATTGTGTATGATTAGATGAACAAATGCCTGAATTATGACAATTTACGTTTTTGTGAAAATCGAACCGGCTTCGGAAGGCATGTGTTGCAGTCAACTTCGGAGGAGGCCGGGTAACGCTGTCTAAGCGATTTCTATATTTGGTTATAGACATGTGGTTATGTGGCCTATGAGCCGTCACTTGTCAGCCGTATGTCTCGCCTCTTCGACCAGTTACCGACCCGTCTCGCGAGAACATTTCGTCAGCGCTCCGTGCGGAATTTCGTCACACTATTTTCTCGTTGTGCCAATAAAAAATCTCGATGTTTTCTTTCCGAAACTCAAAAAGCCATTTGTGCAGCCAATTTTGCATCAAATTAGATGAAACAAAGCTCAAAATGTGCGTTTTTTAATGCTCGAGGGCGTGAGAGTCTTATATTTCGCTAGAATCGGTGCATTTATAAACAATTATCTCATTTCTCCAATGATAAGCTGAATCTGCAAAAAAATTTTCAAAATTAAAAAAAAATACGAGTCTCATGCCCTTTGTGCCATAATTCTCTATATGCCCTCCAAATTTTAATGCACTTGCTTGCTCAGTGCCGAAGAAAATAGGGGCCGCGTTTTCGAAGCGCCCGTCGTATGTGACACTGAAGAGAAGACAAAACCCCCTCGAAGGTGACCACCGTTTTTTTCTCTAAAAAAAAAAAAAAAAAAACAAAGGATGACAATAATGAGAGCTATATCACTCCTGTGCCAGACGTTTCTCTATAGCATAATTTAAGACCTATGGTAATTCAAAATCGCAACCTAATTAAGAACTAAGCAATACGAAAGATCGATAAGACCTCCTTCTTTCCTCTTTAAGTTTAACCATTCTTGAATAATTATTTTTTATATACACATATACGCATGTCTAGCGAGCCTCTATGCAAGAAAAAAAAAGAAAATAAAGGAAACGGAAAAAGTAGTAAAAGAAAAATTATAATAAGAAAGAAAAATAGATATAGAAATAAACTAAGAATATCATAACCCTATTCGACTACGTGAGTCACTGGGTATACATGGGCCAACGCAAAGCCTCCCCCTACTCGCTCGCAAACATTTCCTCAACAGGTCATCCGACCGTTGAGAGACTAATGAAAGAAGACTCGCCAATTACAAATTAGACTCAAACGCTCTTGGAATGCTGATAACGCATACGAAACAGGTAATCATTACCCGAGCATTTCCGTCCACCCCTCAAACAAATTGCTGAATCGAGACGACCAGAATCGCCTCGACGGAGAACCGAAAAGGAAAAGGGCACTCATCGCCCGGCCCCGGTGGCAGCAATACGAGGCGCAGAAACCTCCGAACGACCCACCAACCAAACCAACCAAGTCGCATGTTGGAACCATCTCAGAATACTTAAAGATTTAAGGAAGGGTACAATCTCTTACGAGAGAAAACGCGTACACAAGAATTATAAAAAAAAAAAACTTTTACATTTTATTTCTTTCCTCACTCCCTCTCTCTCACTCCTCTTACAATAGATACAATTTTGTATTTCACTCGTCAATTTTCCTTTTGTTTTTTTTTCCACGTTCACTCGTTTCACTCAATCGGACGAGTATGTCGCATAAATTCCGCGTGGATCTATCCATGCAGGGTGGTCCCAATCCTCCTCTGGGTGTACAGTCCCCAAGCGACCCTCGAACAGCCAGCGGATGCACCAGAAGTCGAACTCGACTGTGTCCTCCAGCCGAGACAACTCGCGCCGCGGATCCCTTCGCATCTCCCGAACCGAGGACCAGATGCGGAATAAAAAGGACAAGCCCTATAAAAAACAAGAGAAACAAGAAACACACAGCAGATTAGAAACGAGTTAACAAAATACGTACTAAATCGTTTTGCGCTACTCACATAACAATGTCGCTTCACGCGCGACTCGTTGGCAAACTGACCCTCAACGTCAAAATTCAAACACCTTTTCGCCATCTCAATAAAATTGAACAAGAAAGTAGAGTTTTAGAACTGTTCTTCACAAGGATTCACAGAATAATGATGGCTCAGAAACTACCCGAGCAGCTTCGCACCTCTCGAAGCCCAAATTTCACTACCCCCCTCCACTTCTACACAAAAACAATGTGCATAACGGTAAACCCCACGGTTGACAGCGCCAAATACGGGAGTTTCGCACACCTTCAAACCCCCTCCACCCTTAGAATTTTAAGGGAATCCAAATTTTTAGCTTACCTTTAGTTAAAGTACAGCGCGTAATTTAGAACAATCCAATATTCAGAAATTTGTTTTTTTCTTTCTATTTCTCTTTTAGAATAAGTACATTTGTAATCAAAGTCCGTATAAGAAGTATAAGGAACATTAATTAAAAATACACGACAATCATACTTACGATGCTACACTTGGAATAAAGACTTAAGATGATTCATATATAGCAATAATTAGCCTCTAAAAAACATTCATGTACCAATATCATATAATTCAACTATACTCTAAGATTATAAGGGTACACATGCAACCAAGACATGCTTGATTTCATATCTGAGCGAGGACGCTCCCTCTTTTTCCAAGGGGGGAAGTGTTACGTACTGGCCGACATTAAAGGCCCAGTCAATTTTCAAAATTCAGCAATGACCAAACGGCGGTTGCATATGTCCTCTAGTCGGTAAAAGGGCGCTCTGCGTAGTTACCCCCTAGTACCGACTTACCAGATAGTTCTGTCTGATAAGTAAATAGTACGACTTATCTCAATACTAGAGACGGTAGGCAAAACCCAGCCTATCACAAGAACTTCCCGATCCTCTCCTAAGGGAAAACCCAAACTCCACCCTAAACCAAACTCCACCCTAAACAAAAATCCCTTCCACCCAAAGTCAGAGCACCTATAAAAAGACACGCTCTGACCAAAAAAAAAGACACTTATAGACTTCGACTTTTTAGACTCATAGATAATTATTACGCAACTCGAGTTCTCTCAGTCCTCAGTTAAAACACTCTCTGTAAAACGTCTTGCTCGACGTTCAGTTCAGTTAAACCAACAGAAACTAAGAGTTACACTATAACATTAAATCAACTTGAATAAACTCAATTGTTAACTGTTATTCATCGTGTTGTACTCTTCAACTGCGCATAGCAGGGGTCGAATTTCATAAAGAACCTTCGAATCTCCGAATCTCCGAATTTCCGAATTTCCGCTCTATCAGAATATCTCATTTATTCTGATCAAACTGAGCGTACTCTTCGTAGTTCGCGCCGACAAAACTATATCGGCGGAGTCAACAGAACGGCGTGACCGTGCTGTTCCGAATCACCATCGAGGACGTAACAACTGTGTGGGATATGTTCCTGATAGGCATTCGTATTTGCATAGTCTTTCGGCGTGATTGGATTCAAGATGCATTCAAGATCTGCGTAAATTGTGAATGGAACGTCTATTTTATGTTTATAATTTTTGAATTTCAGAATTGAATCCTCACCGCTTGGCATAATGATTCTGGTCTTATTTAAAACTGTGCAATCAACGCTATGTTTTTCAAGTCCACTTTTCGTATTAAAATGAGACAAACAACGATCACAGAGCCATGCACGGTGATCGTGTTTGGAAATCTGCGAGCTTACCAAACGTGAAAGATTTTTTATCCAAGCAAAATGATAAACTATATTGACGTTTATTCCTAGCTCTTCATGACTATCTTCGGTATTTGCTTCATGCACGAGCAGGTGAATCGTAGGCCTATCGGGTTTGTTACGGCTAATGTGAATGGGTATTACTTCATTACGACGCTTTTTACCCTTATCGCGCTCAAGTCCACACACATTGATTGTCAAATTGTTCATTTTTTCAAATTTCGCAATATCTTTCAATCGCATAGGAAAGTCTATACTTTCATACTTTAATACTGTGCTGAAGTGAGGATATGAAGTCGGACGACTTGCATGTGATGAGGTTGGATGAAGAGCTGCGGTGATGGCCCACAGGAAACAGTAGGGGTCATCGTTTTGGATGTTGACGACTGCTTTCTTATTTTGAATATCACGTGGAAGTTCGATGAATGTTGACAATCCTCCGCGTAATGGTGCATGTTTGTTAATATTCACGGTCAAATTGATGATTTCTACCATTGACCAGCCCGAATCTTTTTCTTGAAAGTCTTCGACTTTCGCAAGTAGTTTTTCTACTAGTTCTGTGTGCCACTGCTTACAATTTATCGTTGGGTACATTTCATCGCTTCGCGTGTTGAAAAATTTGATCCCCTCGATGACGTCAGCATTTTTCGTAATTGAAAATTTGCATGCAAGAACACAATTCACATTGACACTGTTGTCCTTTAACATAATGTTTTTCAATCTTCTGACGATCAAATTTTGTGAATCTACGAGAAAATGTTTCACATCTTTATGTCCGAGATTGATCACTATTCCGGTACGAATGCTTGATCCGAAAGCCGTTACGGAATCTTCCCACTGAACTCTATCACGTTGTCGCGAAACACCTGCACCAACTTTTTGCAAAGATTTAATTTTCGCATTTATGGTTTTGAGAATTCCGATTGTCGCGGAAATACGATTTTTCTCTCCCAGAGGTGTGGCCGTTTTCAATAGGTTGCTCAAAAGTCTAATATTTGTGTGCCCATTGTTTAACCATTGTTCACTATCGCGCACCGAGAACTTGTCTTTGAGCGATTCATACGCTCTCTCCATAATTCGAATCAACTTCTGACATTCTTTTGACTCCATTATGTTATACGCAAAAAATTACATGTGAGATATTATTCAGGCTTGGGGATAGAATACACAATGATCTAAGCCCTTTGCTTGCATGGTTCTTTATAAGAGAGACAATCAAATAATGTGGCAATGCTGCCGCTCTCTCTGTCTCTCTTCCTAAGGTTTGTGAAAGAGAAGGATGGCTAATTTTTGGGCCGTCGTCATTGTTTATCATAAAATGTCTTGGAGGAGTGTTAACCGATATCCTAGATATCGCAGCTAGCTCATTGCGGGAAACGCTCCGCTCTGGCTGTGACGTCATCGCGGTGCGCTGTAACACATCGAACGTTACCCCAAAGCGTCCGAGTGCACTTTGAATAAACAGCGCGAATTAAAAAATATCGGTAAACTCTTAGCATTCATACTGCTCTGCCTGTACCGTCACAGCGACACGTTTTAACACGTTGAACATTAAAAGATATCGAGCGCTCGCATGCCTCACTCACCCAAACGTTCGAGCGGCTGCACCGGAGCTATCGATGAAAAAATAAAACATCGCTTATGGAACTCATCGTGAGAATCGTCTCGATATGCCCGAATTTTCTCTGAAAAAATCCGCCGGTCGGTGGTATCAAAGAATTGTTATTTATCCAACGAAATATATCGTGTAACGCGTCGCTTCAACAATTATTTATCCGTTGGTCAATCGCGTGACACACCCCATCAACCCCCCTCTAATTTATTACACCCTTCGCGGAATAAGTTATTTATCCGACACTCGGCCATCGAATAAATAATACGATCACATGTATTGAAATCGGATATTAGTCGGTGATACCAAAGAATATTTATCAGACACTTTAAATAACCATTTCGGCGAAGAAATATGAGGTAACTCATACCTCACGCCCGATGCCCCCCCCCCCCCCCGCACCTCGATGGTGTTGTGGAATATTCGTGATGCCCCCCCGGTCTTGGAAGTCGGTGTGTATGTGTGGGTGTGTACGTGTGACGTGTACGTGTGCACTAACACGCGTTGGTCCAGAACCGGCCTTGTTTAACTACTGACGGCTGTAGAAATTATCGAAGACAGAGTAGCGAATATTATAATAAGACGAGTAACGGTCATCCTTCCCCGCCTGACCCCCCTCCCGTCTTACCTATCCCCGTAGTCGACAACAAGAATCTTCGATCGCGCGACTTATGTGATCGTCCTTGTCATCACCCTTTCTCCTTAACCTCCTTTCTCCCCGCCTGCCCCTCTTCGTACGACCAGCCTTTCTTCGCGGATAGACCGAAGAATTATAACCGAAGAAATCGTAAGCGTGCATATAGCGAAGTAAGTGAAATACAGTATTATACGATATTATATACGAATTTATTTTGGCCAGTGCTAATTATTAAGAGGCCATCGCGTCGGCGAACCTGTACCCTGAGATCCCTTCCCGTCTGACCCCCTCCCCTTCCCAACACGCTAGCCTGCAACCACCCTCACAGTTCAAAGTAGTACTGTTCAAAGTTTGTTAATTTTTTTTATATTGAAATTAACTAGCGCCCAAAACTATTTATAAAATTCCAAGTTTATTTTTTTTTGTTATTGAACGATTATAGAAGCAGATTGAATTTGGTTTGTTTTGCGATGTACTCCAGAGATAGTTCGCCGTGGCATTGAGCATATTATTAGAGGAATAAAGTTGTTATTGGTGTTCTTAATTTTTTTTGTAACTACCAGTGTAAACTCCCCTACCCCCCTCCCAACGCACAGTGGGCCACAGACCCGAAAAAACTGGCCAAAAACCAATTTTAAAATTTTATTAAATCGATCATGTCATCACAATCTATATACTTTGAAGTAGTTATAATCAAATTTTTACAGTGTTTTATCAATTGGTGTTAATTTGGCAGTACTATGAAGTCAAGTAATATGTTATTATCATCGATGCGATCACTTTTTGTAAATATCGAAAATAATAAAGATTTCAAAGATTTGAAGATCATTCTCTAAGTTTTTTGATAGATAGAAATATTAGAATCATTTATAAATTAATAGTTGGTGCATATAATCAAAAATGTTTATAATATTTTTAACATTTTTCAATGTATCATCAAACTTTTCAGTGCAGCGCTACCTTTCGATTAGTCTTAACCGGCATTAACACGTCGTATGAGAAAAAACGCAGTATGGACGTATTCTATAAGTTTTTTATTTGAACGTACATGTGCTCATTTTTGCTCCTTTTTATGTACAGTTGAGAAAATAAAGCATAAACACTCCGAGGGAGGGCGCGACTGTATGCTAGATAGCAGCCGCTTATAGCACGTATGCATGGAGTGGGGAAATAGTGGGGATAGAATGACACGATTCTTTTGTCTTGCAAACCATCACGCATTGCACGTTGTGCCTTTCTGTCCTTACTTTTACTCGACTTCATGCTGTAAGTGCTGTAAGCGTCTGTGCGCTCAGGAAGCTTCCTCGTGATAGATAGGATATAGCTACAAGTTTATTTTACTTCTCGCAGCTTTAAGAGACCAGCGCTTCCAAAGACCGTTTTAGTGCATAATACTTTACGGGATATACCGTGTTATTTTTAATCATTTCTAATTGCAGTATATTAATAGTATTCATCCACTTTTTTGCTATTAGTTTGCTAAAATTTAACTGTATTTTACACATATTTTAACTTTTCTTCCTTTCATTTTTTATATTCTTTGTTTTTTTATTTTTGGCATACTTATAACTATTCCTATTTTTCTATCATTTACATTTCTTCAAAATTAAATTTTAAAAAAACGCAAATGTTATTTTAAAAGATGGAAATGCAGATTCTGGAGTTACATATATTTTATCAAAAATGAATTTGTGTAATGATAACATTCATCTTAAAGGAAAGGAACAGTTGAAATTATGTATATCTGCACTTAGAACGAGACGTAATTATAAATTTCAGGCTGTAAAAAGAATAAAAAGTAGATTTGAAGTGAAAAATGCAGAATGGTTAGATTCGGAATTTGTATTTGATTACCGTAAATTAATAGTCGATGACAATAATGACAAATTGGAGACATCAAGTTCGACTGCAGGTTCTGGTCGTCCAGTAATTGATTTTGACAATATGTCTGATCGTTCGAAACGTCGAGATGCCTCCAAAATAAGTTCCGAATTAAAACATGATCCCCAAAGAATCCTGAACGCATGTCGTTATGCTGCGAAGTACTCAGGTGATAGAGAATTTTATGCAATTCTTGGTGAAGTTGCAGCAAGCCCAGCAAAAATAAAGAAATTAATAAACACTCCTCAAACTGTAGTTAAACAGAAGACCCCGATAGAAGCTTTGCAATTTATGTTGAAGAATTCTATGTGTAAAAGATTATATATGGATATGCGTTTAGAGCGCAAGTTATCTGGTGCCGATATTTGGCCAACATATAATGTTGCGAGGGAAGCTAAATCACAATGTAGACCATCGGAAGAAGACATTATTATAAGCGAAAAAAAGCAGATGTATCTCTTCAATCTCTATTAGAACATACAGCACAAAGATTAGTAAATTGCAATACGAAGTAATAATTCAAAATATGAAAAATACTAATGTTTCCGTTACGGAAGCGGTTTTAGTATGTTCATGGGGATTTAATGGCAGTTCAGGTTATTCTGCTTATAAACAATCATATGCCTTTACAGATGGAAATCCAAATGAGAATGAAAACTTATTTGTTACTTCTATGATTCCGCTGCGATTGACAACATCTAATATAATTTTGTGGAATAACCGTATATCTCTATCTGCAAGTTTTTGCAGACCTATTTTATTACACTTTGTTCGGGAATCGCAAGATATTGTTTTTGTTGAGTTGTGCAGGCTATGTCGAGAGAATAAAGATCCGTGGGACAGAAGGATGGGAGTGTAATTTTAAGAGATTTGCAGAAAATATATACGAATGTAAGAATTATTTTATTTGCTTTTTTTTTTTTTTTTTCTACGAATATCTCTTTGTGGCAAGCCACGACTAGTGCGCGTACCGTACGGATCTTACCGCCTGACTAGTGTACATCGTTCGAGTCCGCTGTATCGCGCGACCCAATCCCTCGCCTCGCTCGGCTCCCTCCGCCACTCGAAAATCAAACGCGGAGACTCGCCTCAACAGTTTTAAAGCAAAAAAAATTGAAATTGAGAAGCAAATAAGAAATCTAAAAGTCGTTAAAATTAAAATAGATGATGTTAACTGCATTCGGATACATTTTTCTCTATTTTTAACATTAATAGATGGAAAGGTGTTAAATATTATCACGAATACTAAATCGATGCAGACTTGCCCAATTTGTATGCGACTCCAAAACAATTTAATAATATTTCAAACAAGGATAAGCAAACAGGTATCTTTTTACCTAATCCCAATTCGCTTCAGTATGGTATCAGTCCTCTTCATGCATGGATAAGAATTTTTGAATGTCTTCTACATATTTCGTATAGATTAGATATAAAAGTCTGGCAAGTAAGAAGTACTGAACACAAAGCCGTTTTTATGAAACGAAAAAAATGAATTCAACAAATTCTTCGGAAAAATATGGATTTAATTGTGGATAAACCAAAAGTCGGAGGCTATGGCACTACTAACGATGGAAATACGGCACGTCGAGCTTTCGAAAATCCAACTCTCCTTGCTCAATATCTTAATCTCAATCGTCAATTACTTTGTAATTTGAAGACGATTTTAATAGCTTTATCGTGTCAGTAGATCCAATTCGATTCGACAAATTATGTATGATAACTGCTCAAATTTACGTCGATCAGTATACTTGGTTTCCCATGCCCTCGACTCTACATAAGATTCTTATGCACGGTGCAGACATTATAAGGACAAGCGTATTACCTGCTGGAATGCTGGGCGAAGAAGGATCTGAAGCACGTAATAAACACTATAAAAATTACAGACGGTTTCATAGTAGACAACACTCTCGTCAAGTAAATCTAACCGATATATTTTATAGAGCAATGGATACATCGGATCCGATAATAGCCACCGTAAAGCTTAATTCGCAAATTAAAAAGAGCAAAGACCTATCATTTTCACAAGATGTAAGAGATTTGTTATACATTTCGGATGTCGAAGCAACGCCGATAAGCAGCAACAATGAAAATAATGATATCACTTTTCCAGATCTTCATGAAACTTTCGAATTTTTAGATGGTCTGGTATTATCGGATGACGAAGAAGAAACGTCATAATTTTCAGGCAAGATCAAGAGTCTAAGATTATCTAAGATTATCTTCAAATAATAATTTAAACACTGCATGCACTTGCACTGCAAAAATATCCCAGTTCGTGAGAGGAGAGGGGACTCACAATAAAAAAGCACCCCGGTTTGTGAGAGGCGAGGGGGCTCACAATAAAAAAGCACCCCGATTTGTGAGAGGCGAGGGGGCTCGTAATAAAAAAGCACCCCGGTTTGTGAGAGGCGAGGGGGCTCGTAATAAAAAAGCACCCCGGTTGAGAAGCGACTCATGTAAAAAAAGCTAAACTAACAGTTCACAAATCGTATTTACGTGATAGATCCTGCAAACTACAATATTGTTGTAATTATACAGTTATTATAATAAAAAAATTATTAAATTTGCTATAATTTTGGATAGCAATCAGAATTATATTTTTTAACATTTCTTTTCATCATTTTGGTGTACTAATTTTTTTTAAATAAAATATTTTTTTAATTTAAGTTCAATTTTGAATTCAGCGACCTCAAGAACCTTTAAAAACCAAATTTCACTATAATTGTAGCACTTTTAGTATTTTGGCCACTTTTGTAGGTTCGCTGGCCCACAGTGCAACGGCGTGATAATATATTGTAACGGGAGATTACACATCGGCACCAGGCACAAGCTGAACAACAAATTCCAGATACAGTCCACGAAACCCCCGGTAGAGGGATAATAAACAAACTCCGCTCTCGCCAACGATATAGCCCCGAACAATAAATAAAAGACCAAGGAAACGCACAATTGATACCTGTGGTCACAGCTCGATAAAGAGTACCAGTACTTAGATCGCTATGGGAGTACAACGGTGGGTGACTTTTTGAGGTCCGATATTATCACGCAAGTGTTAATTCGGAGAGTCTCATGTGTCGTTAAACCCGAGGAAACTATATGCGAAAAGAAGTCAGGGAAATTTAAAAGGCAACAGAACTGACCAATGCACTGTACAGTCAGCCGTCTCTCCGGCGGCCATCATCGCGCCAGGAGAGAAAGAGAGAGAGAGAGACGACAACATCAGGAGGCTTCGGAGACATCACACACCGGCACACCAACACTGTCTTGACCAGACACAACAGACCTACACACATACCAGTGGCTACGTCGATCATCGAGGAGAGAGAGATCGAAACAATAAGAACGAGAAACGACACAGCAACGCTTAAGGAAGAGAGAGACGGCCGAACGAACGAGCCGCACGTCGGCGACTCGGCAACAAAAACAACACAGACACACAAGACCACCTCTATATAAACACGATACACATACACAAAAGATGAGCTGCAATACCATTTAAGTTTAATACTGTAGTTTATCTAAAATTTTAATAAATTTCGTCGATTTTATGCGTGCATTTTACAAAGTTCTTTAGCTTCTGCTCGAGTCACGAACAAAATTAAATATTGAAGCCGCAATACGTTTCAATATATTGTCACGCCGTTGGGAGGGGGTCGGGGAAATTCTCAATAGTAATAACAAATGACAAACAAACCGTGATAATTATAACACTGTAAATAACAACTTTATTCTGTCGATATCTTAACGGCGGACTATCTCCGGGGCAAATAATAACAATAATAAACAATTTGTCAAATTTTGGGCGCCAGTTAATTTTTAATGAGAAAAAAAAATTAACAAGAATAATGACTGAAAACTCTATAACGCGACTGAAGGGAAGGGCTAGCACATAGGTAAGGGGAGGGGTCAAGCAGGAAGCGGTATCTCAGGGACAGGTTCGCCGACGCGATGGCCTCTTAATATAATTACCAGTGGCTTGTAAAGTTTATATCACAATTCTATTCGCAGATACGTTTCACCTTATCGGTACTACGGTCGGTCGTAGGGAGAGGGGCAGGCGGGAAGCAGGGAAGATGTTTTGGTTTGGGAGTCGGCTGTGCCGAGGAAGGTCGGTCGGGTATCTCCCGATCGAACGTTCTCGTTCCTTCGACACTATACTATGTAAGGACGGGAGGGGGGTCAGGCGGGAAGAAATGACCGTTACTCGTACTTATTATAATCTTCGCTAATTCTTACAGCCGTCCCACACGACTTTTTGAATGAAACAAACTCTGGTCAAAAACACAAGGGGTAACGCAAGCAATAAAAGGAGGGGGGGTGCTCTATATAAATCAAATAGAAAGGGGATAGATTTTTATAAGTGTGCCGGTAATGCTGACCTGTGCAAACAGTTACGTTCCTCCTGAAGAATTTCGTCCTCGCCCCCGTTTCCTTATTTCGTCTCTGTGTCCTTTCTCCTTTTTCCTTTTTTCACGCTCACACACACTTTACACTCTCTATTCTTTCCTCTAAATTTTTCTCCACTCGACTCTCAAATTTTCGCAAATTTCTCTTCCGCTAACTCTCTCAAACTTCTTTCGGTAATCGTCCTATTCGGTGGCTGGTCGCAAAGTGGCGATTTCTTACTCTTCGCTAATTAGCGCGCTCGATCATTGGGGCAGCAGCGTCACGGGTCGGTAGGGGAAGGGTCAAGTGTTTGATCGATATTTGATCATCGCGGCGGGATCTATTGGGACGGGCAGGTAAGTAGGTCGGTCGGTAAGTAGGGAATAATTTTGGACGGGATTTGATAATTGCGGGTAATCGTAATTTTTGGGAGTCGCCGTGCGCTGCTTCCATCTTCGCTTCTTCGTCGCCGCTCAGCCGATGGATGGCTGTGGTGCGGGGACTGACGGATGAAGTTCCTCGATAGATGACGGATTATGAGTGCGGTGTATGCGAGTGTGACGATGCGGTCTGGACGGGCGTGATGATGATGACGATGCGATGGCGATTTCTTCGGGCTTGGCGGGTCGGTCCTCTTGACGAAGTGTTGCACGGGCCTTACAATAATTGGGAAAAAGGAAGGGGAAATAAAATAATATTTTATTACTTGCCTGTTTTTTGCCGGTCCGTGGGGGCGGCTGCCTTTGGGACGAGCCGGGTGCAGGGGAGATATTGTACAACGTTACAATATATATATATATATTGAGACGAACAAACCTGGAACAGAAAATTATAACATTAGTTAAATAAACAGTCGTCAGAGGGCTACGCTTCTCATAAACAAATAGTCAGCAATAACAATATAAATAAGCGACCCAACTACCAACCAACCGCGCTTCAAAGACTCACAGTTAGCAGGGGAGCAACCGATATCCTTCGACGCCCGAATTACCGCCACAATCAGCAAGGAGGGAATCTCGACCGATAAACGGTGACCCCACAATAATTCTAACCTGTGACCTGCGAAGCAAGAATTAGTTCCAGAGTTCGGGGAGTATTAAAGTTTACCTTGTGTACGGTTAAAATCAGACTATCCAAGGACGCCATGATCGACCAGGTGAGAGAAGAGTACGTCAGCAAGCACCGTAACGAAGGTTAACAGTATTCGTAGTAAAAGAAAAGAACGTCAGGGATCTAAAAGAAAAATATACAAATCTTCTTGCGGTGTGAACGAAAAAGGAAGAACAATAATTTCGTTACCTACCTAACCCTTGGAAGTCACACATCACATCACACACAGAGAAAATAAGTGATAAACCTGGCAAGGAATAAACGCCAAGAAACGTACACACACGAGCCGTCACTTCAGGGCAAGCGCCATATTTATCTAAGACCGATAGACCATAACACACCGAAACCTGAAACATTCGACCAACGCATACCGCGCCAATATCAACGATCGAAATCATAACAATAGCTATGTACTACCAATTACGCTAAGTGAAGTTAAAGATAAAACAGTTCAGCGACATTATCTACGTATGTACCCGAGGCATTAGAATAAACGAAAAAGAGAATTCTACCCAGAGTACCACATTTATTTATTCTCCGCTCGAGATCCCGAACCAAATTATAAATGAAACACAGCCAACACGTTTCAATGTATATATTGTAATGGTCCAGCGACGGATGACCCCGTGACCTACAAACAAAAACAAACAAGGGTAAGTTAAGTTAACAAACACTAGATGGCGCATAATATTAAACAAAACTCGCAAGCAATATAAAGCCTACGTGAGTATAAAAAACCAACAAATAAACGAGAAAGGTACCTCTAAAACCGGTCCTGATTCGAGCAAACCACTCGAGGGAAGCAGTAACCCAGGCGGAGCAGCACATACCTCGGTATCGTGACAGCGGAGCCAACGGGTGAACAACCCTCAGGGCAAGCCCGAATCAGGCGAACTTACCAGTATCGAGGAAGTCTACGGAGACGCAGCAAGTTCCAAGGAGGCGCAACATCCAGAAGGCACGGCAAGTACAAAGAGGCGCAACAACAACCCAGAGGCGCAGCCAGAACCAAGAGGCGCAGACAGAACCAGGAAGCGCAGCAACAATCAGGAGGCACAGTCTCAGCCAAGTTGAACCCTCGCAGCATAGCACAGTCACCAAGCACCTGAAAAACAACAACTCACTCAATAAAAAGGAAAAACTCGCGACGCGCATTAGAACGCAACTTACCTATAACGAAAGAACGTTCATCTGTCATATAAGCACGAGCGAAAATCACCGCCGACGACGAGCCTGCTTTAATACTCCTGAAAAGATAAAAAAAGTCTATAAAATAAGTGAACAAATCGGACGCCCGCACCAGAGAAACACTTAACAATTTCGTTATCCCGAACGAACGACAAACAACACTCGAAAACCCACTAAAACAAATCAAAAACTGACACGAAAAATAACAACACACTCGCGCGCACATGTCACGGCCGCGGCCATATTGATTACCGGCACGCCATCGATCAACCGCGGCAGGATTGACCATATATGTAATACTCCTATATTGCCAGCGCTCACCGAAACGTGACGAGAACATTACGGTGCAGACAATATCGCTCTCTCGCTCGTGGCTTGTCACTTTTGCTTGCAGCGCGCAAGCGCGAGTAAAAGCAGGGAGTGCGCAACAGTTGCATAGGAGTATATGGAAACACGTCATTCCTTGACTACGCCATTGTCAGTTCAACTGAAAGGTGCTGTGAGGTTATGAGTGTTCGTGTTTTGGAAATTTAAAAAGTGTTTTTGACGTCAAAATTAAAGGTTTATGGTAACCCATACTTTTCATATAACGATAAAAAAGGTTTCCATCAGCAGATATGCACGTGTCGCCAAAATAAAGCATACTAAATATCAGTGAGATCCCCCTTGAGTTTATATTGAGTATACACGAAAGTGCTCATGAAAATGAAATATAATATAAATGAAAAAAAAATCAAAAATAGAAAGTGCACAATACATGTGAATAATAAATGTATGCATTTGTTGAAGTTTCTTGAATGTGTGTTTAAAACGCCTCTCCACAAACATTTCCTTTTCCCGCTAATGGGATCAACATTTCTCGCGCAAGTAACATATATCTATTTGTGACTACGCCATTGAGTCGCGCGTGCGCAGAACGACCAAAAGTAACTCGCTCTGTCTCACTTCATCGCCGTCCTCACCACTTATAGGGAAGCATAGGCCGCTGGCAATATAGGAGTATTACATATATGGGAGTGACGCGCAACTCCGAGATATCACGGTATCGAGGCGCACCCAGCGGCAAATTAAGTGAACCGTGGGTATTTAGGGAGAGTACGTATAACGACTCACGCAACATACTCTGTACATCTATTTGAAACAATAAAACCTAACTTACCAACGCATTCCTTCGTCTCGACTATCTTAATTTCTCTCGAATCCTCGAACAAACTACGTTTCATTTGGCGCCCGAACAGGGACTCGAACAAATTAAGAGACGACGAAGGAATCCAAGAAAATGGACGAAAACCGTAATATGCGAGAAACTAGCCCGGAGATGGGAGAAGGTGATCCTACACCGGAAAACGGGATCGACGATGACACGAATTTCACAGAGGAAATGCACCTCGAGTTGGAGGAATCAATTAAACTCCTAGCACGGCAACTTAAAGATGTGAAAATCAACCAGAATCGCGAAAGCATTCTAAGAGTCCAGAGCATAAAAGATCAGGACGAGAAATGCGTACTTCGCTGCAGAGAAACGCAAGAATTCGCACGTCTAGAATTCCAGGAGGACTTAGATCGTGTCGTAGCACAGACGGACAGGAAGATCACGATCGCACAAGATACGGTTGCGGAAAACCTAGAAGCTATGGATAGAGAAAGGAAGGCTGATTTCGACGCAGTCGAAAAGAAGTTACAGCGGACAATAACCAACATATCGCAGTTGAACGAAAATGTGAAGAAGACGGCAACTGTGGCACAAGAAAACCGAGACAGAATCGACGCGTATGAGGAGGACATACGAACAAGATTGTCGCAAACAATAAACCTCACGCAAAGTGGAATGAACATGAGTCAGATGTATGTGGCCAAACAGCAGCCCCCAATATTTAGCGGAGACGGTCAAGGTCGACCAATAAGATACTTACGAGAACTTGAGCAGTTCTGGAAAATTACAGGTAATATGGATCTCCACTACCTCATAGGGCAGTCGCTCAAAGGTGTCGTGAAAGACTGGTGGAGAGTCATAGAAGACGACGTGCACTGCATGGAGGACTTTGCACGAAAATTTCAGGCGAGATACTGGAGCAGAGAAATACAGGACAAAATCAGTCGAAATCTGGAATTCGGCGCGTACGATCTCGATGAGCAGAAGGCGACCAGGGCGGAGTACGCAACAAGGATCTTCGGCAACGCGAAAGACCTCAGCAAGCAATTAAGTAACAGCGAGATTGTCCGATACTTAAGCAATCACTTTAACGAAACAGTTAGATCAGCGGTACAAATAAAAACCGTGCAGACGATCGACGAACTTCTGGAACTCCTCGAGAGTATGGATGTGGCGGGACCATTAAACGCGAGCAGAAGACCACAGAGGCCGCAAACGCCGTTATATCGATGGGGGACACACACATGGGCCCGGAACAACCAAACACCGTACGCTGGGGGACGTTTGCAGCAGCCATACTACCAGGGATGGGGAGCTCCGAATGCACAACGGCCAACGATGCATCAGTCGGTGAATAATCCGGAAAGTAAGCCGAGTACCAGCAGAGCAACAGAGTCGGGAAACGCGTAAGCGTTGCGCCCGTAAAGACCACGCGGAAAGAAGGAGAACGAGGCGCAACGCAGGAAGAAGAAATCGAATGGGCTCTAGAAGAGGTAGAGCAGAGACAAAAAAGAAACAGGAAAAGGAAGCTGCGCAAAGAGCGGCAAAAGACGGACGACAAACTCGTACGTTCTGCGGGGAAAGAAGAGAAGGAGCAAGAGAAAAAACACGAAATTTCCGGATGGTCGAGAGAGTACGTCGAACACATCACAAAACAACAAGGTCGCTGCAAAACGGCTCAGGAGGGTGATACATATGAGAACCCCAGGGACTACCTGACCGAGGAAAAGGACATAGTTACCGAAAACAAAACCTACCTAAAATGTCCACAGATAAAGATCGGAGTGGAACAAGAGCAGATCATGATGCTGATAGACAGTGGTAGCGAAATATCCTGTCTATCGGAGGAATGGTACGAGAGACGGAAAGAGGGTCTGTCAAAATGTCCGGTGTTGCCAGTCAAAGGAGGAGCGGTGAGATACTTGTCGAGTCAAGAGGTCGATATGGGCGGAGGTCACAGTTGGGGAGGAGAAAGCGGTCCTACAACTGTTGATAACGCCGAAATTGCGGAGAGAAGGCATCTTGGGGATCGACGGTATTGTACAACTGAAGCTGAAAATAGATGGACAAGCCGGCACGATGGAGGCGGGGGGACGAACTTCTACGTCTAACCGAAGGACGCTGGGAAGGAGAAGAAAAAGAAGCGGTAAATGAAGTAACGACAATCGAGAAGAATCTCGAAGACGGGGAGGTAGCAGAAGAAGAGGTCGACCAGAAAATCCAGGAGAGTGAAGAAATGCCGGACGAGGTCAAGGAGGACTTCAAGGCCCTAATTTACCGATACAGACACATATTCACCAAAAGGCCGGGTAGAATGAAAGCATACATACACAAACTGGTCTTAAAGGAACCTGAACCATACATAAGAAAATCATACCCGATACCGATGCAACACCGCGACGCAGTAAGAACGGAGATCCAACGAATGTTAGCGCACGGAGTGATTGAAAGAACGACAAGCCAATTCATAAACCCGATGGTCACAGTGATAAAGGACGGATCCGTAAGGCTATGCCTCGACGCGAGACAACTCAATGGATACCTAGTCGAAGACCACGACTCGGCACCACCAACGGAAGAAATCCTCCAACAATGTGGAGACATACGAGTAATGTCTAGCCTCGACATGACCAGCAGCTTATGGAAAATACCACTAGACGAAGACTCGAGGAAATACACGGCATTCTTACACGAGGGCAAGTGCTACCAATTTACGGTAACGCCGTTTGGCCTGAAAACAAGCACGGCAAGCCTCATCAAAGGCCTTGAGATTGTCCTACAGGACTTGGGAAAGTCGGTGATAAATTTTGTGGATGACCTCCTATGCGTATCGGCAAATCCGAAAGAACACCTGAGCCATTTAGAGGGCATTTTACACCGAATCGAAGAACACGGCATGACACTAAACTTCCGTAAATCGGCCTTCTTCAAAAAAGAAATAAAGTTTCTGGGCCACATTCTATCGGCACAGGGGATTAGGCCCCAACCAGAAAAGATAAGCGCGATACAGAAGTTCACGCAACCCAGTAACTTGAAACAGCTGAGAGGGTTTCTCGGACTTATAAACTTCTACTCGAAGTTCACGAACAAACACGCGGAGGCCACAGTACCCTTGCTGGCGCTACTTCGAAAAGGCCACAAATGGCAATGGACGCAACAACACCAGAAAGCCTTCGAGGAGACGAAACAACTATTCATAAACGAAATAATGTTGCGGCACGCGGACCCCAGTAAAGGATACACTCTCACAACAGACGCAAGTGATTACGCACTAGGCGCGATACTCGGGCAAGAAGATGAAAATGGCGAGGTGGGAGTAATCACATTTGCGAGCCGAACGTTGAAAGGAGCTGAATTGGGGTACATTACCACTGAAAAAGAATTACTCGCGATCGTATGGGCACTCCAGAAGTTTAGAACGTATATACTAGGGGCAAAAATAAAAGTCGTTACGGATCACAAGGCGCTAACCTTCCTAAGAAAATGTAGATTCGCCGGAGACCGACTCTTACGATGGGCTCTACTCATACAAGACTACGACTTAGAAGTAGAACACTGCGCAAGCGTGGAAAATAAAGTAGCGGATGCTCTGAGCCGACAGGGAGACGAAAACACAGAAAAAACAAAGGCCATAGTCATCGCAACCATGCTAGCAAAACCAGCAAGCGAGGAATTAGAAAACGGTCTCAAAGAAATTGGCAAAATACAGAGGGAGGATCAAGATCTAGCGAAACTATGGAATAAAATAGAAAGCAGCAAGGCCTGTACAAGGTACCGCGTAAAGGAAGCATGCTTACAAAAGCAAACCAGAAGCGGGGCATGGAAGGTCTTAGTCCCGAAGAAAATCATCAGACGACTGATACAAGATTGCCACGAGATGTACGGTCACATAGGGGCACGAAAATTGTGGCGGCTACTTGACGAAGATTTCACACACCCCCAATTGGCGAGAAGGGTACGACAAGCAACTGCGCAATGCGACACATGTCAGAGAAGTAAAGTGCTAAACCAAACCAATTACGCCAAAATGCAGACCATAGTGCCGGGAGGATCGGGGGACCTCCTGTCCATAGACTTCGACGGACCACTACCAACAGCAGCCGGCGGCGTAAAACATATTCTTGTCACCATTGACACCTTCACGAAATACGTAAAATTATACGCTCTGAGAAAAGCAAATACAGAAAACACCATCCGGAAAATATTCGGCGAATATGCACGAGAGTTCGGCAAACCAAAGAAGATCCAATTTGACCATGGAACGCAATTTACCTCAAAAAAATGGGTCGTACACCTGGAAAAAGAGGGAGTGAAAGGAATATTCTCGTCAATTAGGCACCCACAAGGAAACATGGTCGAAAGGGTCAACAGGGAACTAGCTAGGTTGTTCAGGACATTCCTCGAAAAAGAGCATAATGGATGGGTAAAATGGATACCGGTCATAGAAACGTGTATAAATGAAACCCACCATGAAACAACGGAAATGACGCCAATGGAGTTGCAAACAAAAAAGAAACCACAACGAGTTTGGAAAGAATGGATTCTAGCGCTCAACGAAGAGAGATTCGAAAAGTTAAAATTCGAGGAAAAGATAAAAATTGTAAATGCCAGAATAGAACAAAAGGGGCGAAGAAACGCGGACAGATTCGACAACACACACAGGACGACGGTATTCGAAGTAGGGGAAGAAGTTCTAGTACGCGCACTCAACGTATCAGATCCGAAGAAGAAGATAACCGCCAAATTCCTGCCGCTGTATGAAGGACCGTACACCATAAAAAAATGCGTAGGGCTGGCCACGTACCTCCTCGAAGACCCTGTAACAAAAAAGAGAGAGGTAAATTTCACACATGCCTGCTAAGGAAATATCAAAGCGACGAACAAACAAGCACCAGCATAGCGCCAAAAGTTAATACGCAGAAAACAACGGAAAAGGGAAAAGAAAAAGCTAGCAACGTGTAAGTACAAAAAAAAAAAAAAAAAAAAAAACGGCATAGATAAAATAAAGTTTAATAATAAATAAAATAAACATAGAATAATAAGGTGTAGGTAAAATCAAACGTAAGAATAAATTAAATACGCATATAAAATTAAGAGGCAGCAAGCAGCTAAAGTAAAAATAAGTATAATAATAAACAAGTACAGAAAAAAAAAAAAAAAAAAAAAAAACTTATAACAACGGCAACCAGAACGTACGAAGGAAAAGTGAAATAATAACGAATAAGGACGAGGACAAGGAGAACGAACGAAAATCTTGTTACTAGGAGAAAAGGTCGAAACGAAAAAGAAAGTGGAAACATCGGATGATCAGAACGGACCCGAGGAGTACAAAATAACGAATCAGAAGTCAGCGGACAACAGAGAAGTATGGATCCACCGCAAGTCGAATACGCGGGCAACAAAGGACGAAGGCAAAAACTACAGGAGAAGAACAGACGTGCGAAACGCCGAAGAATAACAAGGACACTTAAAGACATACAGAAGAAGATAACAAAAGCGTGGAAACGGATAGAGGACGAATACAAAATAATAATCATCACAGACGAAAATATCAAAAATTGGTGTCCAGGAGAAAGTCCAAAAATCGAGGGTGGGGAGATTAATACGAATCGGGAGACTGTCAGTAGCAATCAATCAACCGAAAACGACACACCTTATTAACGACAACCCTTATACGACCATGGACTTCAAAAACTTCTCGATCAATCTTCTTGCGGAAAATTACGACAACGTGGAAATAATAGGACTACTCTCTCCGGACCAGGTGTACTTAAGATTCGAGCTCCCCGGATACAATGTGCACGCTCACTTAGAAGTGATTGAAAGGACACCACTCGACCACCCAGAGGTGAAGCCATGTGTAAAAGAGGAGGTATTCCCGGGTAAAGGTGTCCTCTGTAGACAGGACGATAAATTTTATCGGGGGACTGTCACAGAGACGAACAACGAATGGATCTACGCATGGCTCGGCGATTACGGTGGGGAGTTTGCGTACAAATTAGACGAGGTGTACACACCACCGCGGTGGATGAAAGATACCCCATTTTTAACTGTACCATGCGGCATACGGGGAATCAGCCCGAATCAAGAGGACTATAATATTGAGGGGATCAGATTCCTCCGCGAGTGGACAGTGGGGGAGAAATGGCGGCTAGTCAGAGAGCCAACCATCACCGGCACCGACGCCATTTGGGGGCGACTAATACATAAACCGACCTCTCGCGATTACAGAAGCATCGTGACGCACTTCGGACTGGGTCACCGAACATGGGAGATACAGTCATTCAGGTGGTACTGCGAGGGACCACAGCTCAGCAGCCCCCAGGAAAACGAGAGAAAAATCCAACAGTATGAATACCAGCGCGCAACAAACGAGGAACAAGAACAGCCAAGGACCGCAAACACGGACGACAATGACGAGTGGTGGAGGAGTATTAACTTATCGGTCCTAGATGAAGTTCCCGAAGGGTGGTGGGACGACCAAGAAGAGAGCGAAGAAGAAATGGAAACGACAACGGACGCGAGATTCGACGCAATTTGGGGAAAACCCGAAGAAGATGCACAAGAGGAGGAGGAAGAGGAGGACGCGATGTCCACAACAGCGGTGTAATTAAGCTAAGAATAATAAAAAAAAAAAAAAAAAAAAAAAAACGTTGTCAAATGGTACAATAAATACAAAATGACAGAAAAAGGATTTCACGTAATGATTTGTAAAAAAAAAAAAAAAAAAACCCATAGTACCATTACCGAAATAGTAAGAAAGGCCGGAAGCCGCAGATAGAGGAAATTTTCCGGTGATTCGCGGGCGACTCACCGAGAAATTTGGGGGACTATGTAATGGTCCAGCGACGGATGACCCCATGACCTACAAACAAAAACAAACAAGGGTAAGTTAAGTTAACAAACACTAGATGGCGCATAATATTAAACAAAACTCGCAAGCAATATAAAGCCTACGTGAGTATACAAAACCAACAAATAAACGAGAAAGGTACCTCTAAAACCGGTCCTGATTCGAGCAAACCACTCGAGGGAAGCAGTAACCCAGGCGGAGCAGCACATACCTCGGTATCGTGACAGCGGAGCCAACGGGTGAACAACCCTCAGGGCAAGCCCGAATCAGGCGAACTTACCAGTATCGAGGAAGTCTACGGAGACGCAGCAAGTTCCAAGGAGGCGCAACATCCAGAAGGCACGGCAAGTACCAAGAGGCGCAACAACAACCCAGAGGCGCAGCCAGAACCAAGAGGCGCAGCAACAACCAAGAGGCGCAGACAGAACCAGGAAGCGCAGCAACAATCAGGAGGCACAGTCTCAGCCAAGTTGAACCCTCGCAGCATAGCACAGTCACCAAGCACCTGAAAAACAACAACTCACTCAATAAAAAGGAAAAACTCGCGACGCGCATTAGAACGCAACTTACCTATAACGAAAGAACGTTCATCTGTCATATAAGCACGAGCGAAAATCACCGCCGACGACGAGCCTGCTTTAATACTCCTGAAAAGATAAAAAAGTCTATAAAATAAAGGAACAAATCGGACGCGCGCACCAGAGAAACACTTACCAATTTCGTTATCCCGAACGAACGACAAACAACACTCGAAAACCCACTAAAACAAATCAAAAACTGACACGAAAAATAACAACACACTCGCGCGCACATGTCACGGCCGCGGCCATATTGATTACCGGCACGCCATCGATCAACCGCGGCAGGATTGGCGCGCAACTCCGAGATATCACGGTATCGAGACGCACCCAGCGGCAAATTAAGTGAACCGTGGGTATTTAGGGAGAGTACGTATAACGACTCACGCAACATACTCTGTACATCTATTTGAAACAATAAAACCTAACTTACCAACGCATTCCTTCGTCTCGACTATCTTAATTTCTGTCGAGTCCTCGAACAAACTACGTTTCAATATATATATATTGTGACGAATTTTTCGTCCCACCGGAGATGACAGCCTGCAGGGGGTCGCAGGTGCGACCCTGGGCGCCGATGAGGCGCCAAATCAACATCACCGCGTGCAATTCGGTTCGTCGGCTACGTATTTCAGAAACGGGGTTTCGCGATGGTACACCGCGCGTCGAAGTCCGCGCGAAACGGCGCCTCGACGTAAGGAGTTCGGCGGGTGCGGCGAGGGAAGCGGTGCTGCATTATTTTTCGTGCCTGGTGGCAACGCACGTGAGCCAACCGCCGAGAACAGGGACGCCTGTCCGGCGAGGTGAGCTTCCCCCTTCCCCGTCGCCCGTTCCGACCTCCAGGGGGAAGGCGCGCGGTGAGGGGGGTGCGTCGTAGGGTTCGGGAGCACTCGGCTCCTAGGTGAGTTGTGCACGGCCCTTGTCGCGCTCCCCCCTCCCCCGCTCGCGCCACTCGACGGCCAGCGAGGGGTATGCGGCGCGGGAGGACCGGCGAGAATCTTCAAGAAGGGAGCCGACCACGCTGCCATGGGACATAATCGGTCAACCGGCGGTAATAAGAAAAGTAGGGGGAGAGTGACTAGGCTAAGTACGCCGACCGGACAACGAGGTAGACAGTGGTTCGAAGATCGAGGAGAGCGTGAGCAGCGACGCGCAATTAACGCGAGAAATAGAAAACGAGTGAAAAGTACGGAGGAATGTAAGTGGCAACGGATCCACCAAGAATAAGTAAGTCGATCCGATTTTTCTTAAGGGGGAAACCGGTTTATGAGGTCGAAATTTTGCTGTTTTTCATGATTTTTTTTAACCAGGAAGGAATAATCACAAATTGTTTAAACTTGGAGGATATTTTATTTATGTTTTCAAGTACACTTTAAAATTTTTTCAAACGATTTCCGCCGGAAATAGTGGAGTTACCGCGTGCAGTCCATGGGCGATTGCCATCCGAGCATTTGGCTTGCGTACATCCCTGACGTCGCAATTTTTATCTGTAATCATCAGGATATTTTTTTTTTCATTAAAAACATATTTTCTAAGAATATGAACCTAATTTTGATCAAACAAATTGAAAATTGCATGTTTTCGAGGTGTTTGAACACAATGTCATGTTTTTATACTATATTTTTTCATCTTTCTTGCATAAAAAAATATATTTTTAATAACAATATAATCCCCGAATTTGGTTCATGTTCCGTGGAATTGAATAAAGAATATCTACACCAAATTTCAGAATGATTGATCAATAACTTTTTGAGCTAGAATGTACGCAAGTCGAAAAAAAGTCGTTTCGAGAAAAACGCGTTTGAAATAAAATGTAGCGAAAACGAGAAATTCAAGGCAGTAATTAATTATAAAAAATGCTCACCGATTAATCAGCTATTCCAGCACCATATAGCAATCCCTCTTCTTGCTCATATGCGTCATTTTTAGCTTGCAAATCCACTTGACGAGCTATACGACCTTCCTTCGTCTCCAATGAGCTGCGCCTATTCTGTCTCGTCACGCGCTTTCTGTCCATGCTCTCGGCATAATTGAAGCTCTGTGAGCCAACAACGAGATTTAATTCATTCATCAGCATTAGAAGGGCTGAATTTCCTTCATTGAATAATGCAGTAGCCAAGAATGTTGCAATCTCGACTATTTTTAAACCAGCATGTAGATGCTTTGGAGCCAGTCGCCAAACGGTTGAATTGAAACTTTCGTTCGCATTCTGCGTATGACCGCCTAAGCATCTCGTCAGCAGATCGTCTCTCGATAAATCTTCGTATATCGGAAGAATTTCTTTTTGAACGTCGGGGTGTAATGGGGCAGGGTGCGGTTCAGGCTCTGTTCCAAGTGCTTTAGCTTGCTGCCACTTGCACCAGCTATCTTCTCCCTCTGGACAGTTGTCGTGTTGTGGATTGTCGTCTGTGGATATCATGTGCTGAAAAGTTGCCATTATAGCCTTCTTCATGTCTTCGACGCTGTTTATATTTCTTCGAAGCGCTAAGCCGTAGTACGTGCTGAGCTTTTTCACCAACGCCTCTGTCAATTTTCCTTTTCCGCCCAGTTTTTTATCTTTCCTGATGTTTCGGAGCCGAGTTCCCATCCTTTTCTGAACATGGCCTATACATTCACTTTTAACAACTTTCAGTTCATTACCGTAGGGATTCAAATTTAGAATTGCTGTGAACGTTTTCGAATCTCCATTACCGATATAATTGCCGCATTTGACACCATGTAGTTCCTCCGATCTCAAGAACATCATTTTCACCGATTCCACCTCCATGCTTCCCGCGGAGCCATCATGTGTTTTCATACAACTTTCTTCGTCGTGATCCTCTTTCCATGCTATATATTCTGCTGAAGTTTTCGATTTATCTTTCCAATATGTACATGATTGGCAGTAACTGCTTCGTACAACCAGATCGATGACTTTTCCGGAGTAATATCCGATGAGGGTTGTAACGCCAAAAGGTGATTTGAATCCTCTTTTTTTCCACGTTCCATCACCAGATATTGTCAAATTCGAAATAGGTCTCCCGAGTTTCTCGTTCTCTTTCTTTTCTTCTTCAACTGCTTTCTTACAGCAGAATTCATACACTGTTTTCGCAGCGGCGTGGATGTGAGCGCAAATTCCATTATATGTTTCTTCGGCTATACCACTGCCAATGTCCATGTAATTACAAAATAAATTTAGCCCTTGTCTGCCAACACCTAAGAGCCGCATGACAAATACAATCCTACGATTTATCTCAAATCCAGGGTTGATTAAAGGACCTGAATTAATTTGTTTCGATCCACAGTGGCAATCGACAACAAGCTTGAAACCAAGGCCACGTTTTTGAGTTCCTTGAAATTTTACTTTTTGTTTACAATTTCCGCAAATAAGAATGTCCGACAAAGTAGTGAATACTGTGAAAAATTCGATGATCCTATAAGAATGTATAGGATTCACAATCACATTCTCACTAGTAGCAGTCGAAAGTTTTCTTTTGCTCGTACTTGCTCCACCTTCTTCACTGACACTCGACTCACTCTTGGTGTTTTGATTTCCATAAAATGATCTTTTACGTGATCTACTTCGTCGTTCGCAAGACTCATGAGAACCTTTCGGATACGAGGACATTTTGAAAACTCTCGGTAAGAAAGCCGGAGCTCAACTAACCAGACTCGACGCTCTGTCGAAATATCGTAAACGTTCGAGAACGTTCTACCCAATGCCAAACAAGAACATCTGCCGAAACTCCCCTCTTTCTATTATTCAATAGCACAGCGGTATTGAGGCAGGTAGCTGGAAAAGAAGGGCCTGGGCGACCGCTCCGTTATAATTACCGTGCGCTTCTTCACAGAACCGACGGGCGGTCACTTAAGTGCTCATTGCATTCGAACTAATGGAAATTTTGCTTTGAAATTTTGACCACATATTCTTGAATAGTTATACTAACGATTCATGCAATAAAAAAAAGACGATTTTTCGATCGGTCTAAACTGGTTTCCCCCCTTAAAATAAAGAGAGAGTAGGCAGGGACGAGGAATTAGGTCATTAAGTCCAGCAAGAATAATTGAAAAGAAATTAAGGATTATTTGCGGTAGCCCTGCGGAGAGGAGATGAAGAAATCAAAGGCCAATGTTCGATTTTAAGGAGCTGCTCGCCCCTTGCCGACTCTCTACTTTGATAAAATTCTCGTCGCTGTCAGCATAATTATTCGAAGATTCGGTGTACCCGTGCGTACACCGTAGGCTACCTCATGGTCGAGACGCCGGCGTCGAGTACCACGCGCGACCGTCCTCTACCGCGGTCGCACCATGTTGTTTACTTTACTTGTTTTGTATTTTATATCCGTTATATACAGGGTGCTACATAAAACGATTATTCATCTTCACGGGGAGTTACCTACCACGATTTGCTATCTACAGGGTGCTACATAAAATGAGTATTTATCTTCACGGGGGGGTTACCTACCACGATTTGCTATCTACAGGGTGCTACATAAAATGATCATTTATCTGCACGGGGGTTACCTACCGGAATTCGCTACCTACAGGGTGCTACATAAAATAACTATTTTCCTTCGAGGGGGCGACCTCGTGTTAGGTGCTACCTAAAGGGTGTTATGTAAATTACCTATCTTCGAGGGGGCTACCTGGCGTCATCGGTGACCTATAAGGTGCTCCGCAAATTAAGGCGCACGCTTGGATAGGAATTCCACCGTAGGCTTTATCTAAAGGGTGCGATGTAAAATTAGTCCTTCTCTCGGACGCGGCTACCTTCCGACAGGGGACATAGTATAACAGCGGGACCAGGGTATCTACCGCGAGCGAGCGGTAGCCGAGAAATGTATATCACGCAATTTCATGTATATTCGATGTCGGAAAATTACCACGTGCAATAAACTTGTGGCCCCGCTGATTGTGAGGATAATTAATTGTGCCCCCGGATTACCCCAAAATCCTTCACGTCCACCCCCTCCACCTTACCGACCCGCAGGCGGGCTGGGCCAGCCGACTTGAAGCCCGAGACCCCTGTGTTCGCCCTCGGGGTGGAGCGGGGAAGCGTAGGGGGGCGGGTGGCGGCGAATCTAAACAAAGCCGGCCTAGGTCGGTGGTACGCGAGCGTACCTGGCGCCCGTCCGCCCCCGGTCGCCCCTACTACGTCAGCCGGTCCCGCTTCCACCTCGCCGGAGCGGTGGAAGCTGGCGCGGACCAACGCGCGCTCCTCCGCGGGCGGCGGAATGGGAGGTTCTCGGTACGTGCGGAGAAAACCCGTTACAATATATATATTGTGACGTGATTTTCCCGACGTAGGGAAAAGTCACGGTCCCAAGGCTGTTACCTGGTTTGCCCTCGCCGCACAACCCAACGATCGTCACGCGCTACCGATTAATTGATTTGGTCCTTTTTTTGTACTGCCGTTAGGGATAGATTTTTGGAAGATGACATTGTTGTCAATGATATGGTTTTAGGGAGGAAACGGCACGGCGTTCGATCCTGACGAGGAGAAGAGTGCTCAGCGTAACGAGTTACCCGTCAGGAAAGAACGGCCGGCGAGTACGCGCGAGAAATTGATGCGGGTCCGGCTGCAATACCGGCGCCCCGCTGTTAGGTGCATCGTGCATGAGGGGAAGCGGAGGTTTTAGGATTGCAGGCGAGAGCGGGAACCTCTCGTGCTGCCGACGTAAGTGCTCCCCTATGCACGATGACCATGGGGATACGATTTTCGGCGTACTCGCAAGATCTCGAGTAACGTCGATAATTACGATTTCGTCGAGATAAGTATTGTGTCGAGCGAGAGGGCAGTAGCTCTCGGTGATAGATTTCAGATTTCGGATGATTGAAAGGTGATTGGCTGAAAATCAGTTGTTACCGTGTCGCGCTCGAGACCAGAGGTCTCGCGAGGCATCGTAGAGAGAGCGAGGTGTCTCTGTCTCGCATACGCGCCGTGCGTATGCGGAGTTCTCTCTCTACGTACGCGCTCTAGTCGTGTCTCGCTCTCGCTTACGCGTCATGTGTAAATCGCGCTCTCTCCCTCTACGCACTCGCTCTAGAGTCGTGGTTCGTCTCTCGCCGAGGTGAGAGGTGTAAATTCGCTTACGCGCTATAGGGAGTTCCGTGTCGACCCGGCTCCCTATAGATGAAATAAATTCGCGTTTTTTCGAGTGCTCTCGTAAAGTAAATCAGTTCTCGCAATATAAAAATTAATCTATCGATGCCGATGGTTAAAATCTGAGCTCTCGTGATGGTTATTGTGATTTGTTTTGCTGACGATTTCGTGCTCAGAAGTTTTCGTGAGTGAATTCATAGAGTTCATGTTCTCGTTTTTCCGATCGAGACTCAGTCTCTCGCGAAAAAGTAACGATGTTTTGGTGCCATCTCGGAGTGACTTACCCCGACCCTCTCTACCATAATCGACAACCTGAGCGGCCGAGCGTTTCCGGTTTGTCGATCTCGCTGGCGCATCCAGGTGGACCGGATTGTCACCTCCGGCGAAATAAAAGTGACCCGATCCACGCAGGTAAGTCGTGAGCATGGAGGGGCCGGGTCGTTCCCTCCCGACCCCCAGGTTGTGCCGGTTGTCGATACCGGCGAAATAAAAATCGACTGGCGCCCTGCCGGCAAAATTGCGGATGCGGCAGCGAGAGAGAGACGACCGAAGGTGACGATGGCGGAAGGTTTCCGGAAATTCGTCACAAATGGCGCCCAACGTGGGGCCCGACCGAGATGGCCAGTCTCGAAAGAAAAATTCCAATTTTTCCTCGTTATCGACAAGCCCTGAGAAAACATTATTTTCTCAGGGAATCCAGGATTCTCGTATTACGCTCGAAGTGTCGGGTAGACACGGAGAGCCTTATAGAATATCGAATGTTCTCGATGTGCGAAAAACCTATTGTCCGATTTCGGCCGTTCTTAGAATCGCGCTCGAAATTTGGACAAACAAGTTTTCTATCTTCCCCTTCCAGGGTTCCATACCGCTCTCGTTACCCGAAATTGGAGAAATTAGACTCAGTCTAATTTGAATTCTCCAAGCGTTCGGTCGAAGTTCGCGGAAGTGAAAAATTGTGAGTGCCTGTGTTGAAGTTCACCCTGAAGACATTCGTGCAATAGTGTCAAGCGGATACCGTGCAGGAATCTCAGTAGCGCCTCCCCCCGTGCAGTACGAGCAAACGCGAGAGTCAACGCTACCGTCTCTGAGGGCTCTAACCCGGACGTGAGTAAGTACCGCTTCGTTACCGATTAAAATTGTGTTCACGTATTGCTAAATTTACATGGTCCCGACGAGAGTCTAATTTCAAGTTCTCCGATCGCCCGTCGAAGCGTTTAGCCGAAACCATACCCTGACGAGCCGCTCCCGAAGGGGGGAGGGGGCGATCGACTCTACCCTACCGCTAACGAACAAAAAAAAAAAAAAAAAGCGAAGCTCTCGAATGAAAAGGAAAAGGGGGAGCGACAGCGACCGTTACGTCGCGCGATACCGATCTTGACCCGCTCAATTTAAAAATTTTTTTTGAAACATGGTTGGCGATTTTCTTTTGGTTTCTGAAATCTGAGACTCCGACATTCTTTTCGTTTGCGTTTCAATGTTTTATAAAATTTATAATTTTAATTCCTAAAAAAAAAAAAAAAAAAAAAAATTAATATTCCGAGATTTTGTATGCCATACTTTATATTCGGGTTGCGTGTGATCTGACATGTTGACTGTGATTTTTAAATTTAAAAATTTTGGGTTACTCGAGACTCGAACTTGAGGATCTAAAGTTTATAATATCCGGTACCCGAACTTTTGGTACAAAAAAAAAAAAAAAAAAAAAAAAGGAGTATATATTCTGAGATCCCGATATTTCTTGATATTGATCTTGACATTTTTTTTCACACTGTTATCATATAGATTTCACATTTGCTAGTTGACTTTGAAGATTTTGATAGATTTTTTTTTTGTTTGATTTTGAAATCGTGCTAATTCCATAACCCGCACGTTGAGTCGAAACAACGAACTGAAAAAAAAAAAAAAAAGGAACTCACTTGTGATGTTTGCTTGTTTTTTTTTGTTGGAATTTTGATATTGTGCCTTGAAAAATTTTTCCGGGTGATTTGAGACTCTGGTTACGCTGCGGATCGCGCGAACCGATGGCAACCCCCGTTAATATTTAAGGCCGCCCTGATTTGGTTGTCGAAAGAAAAAAAAAAAAAAAAAGCGGGAGGAAAACGCGTGGATATTTGATATAAAATTTTTTTGAATTTGAATGGTTTCCTTGATTCGGAACTTGATATTTAATACTTGATATTTACTGTTTTTTTTTTTAAGCAAAGACGATATTTAATTGTTTTCTTGATTCTAAACGTTTTCCTCGAAAAAAAAAAAAAAAGAACAATCGGACATTTATTTGGATTTTTTTTCATCCACATTGGAATTCTGATATTGTTATTTGATTTGAAGATTTTGATTCTTTGGGTTGGTTGTCTTTTGATTTTTAAATTGGGCTCATCGGATACTCCGTACGAAAAAAAAAGACAAGAAGAAAAAAAAAGGGGGACCCACATTTGGATATTGCTTGTGTTTTTTTTGTTAAGACTGGAATTTTGGTATGGCCCATTTTGATTGTTTTCGTGGGATTTCAAATTTTGAAGGGCCACCCTGATTCGTTTGTTGTTTTGTTGGACAAGCTCTCGTACTGAACCAGCTCCCGAGCAGTAGAAACCCGCTCTCGAATTGGAAAAAAAAAAAAAAAAAAAAAACATCTAACTCAAAGTGCTCCCGGTCACGATTACCGAAGACGATGCGTGATTACGCCCTTCCGGTTCGTGACTGACTACCGATCTAACCCGTAGACGATATCGAGATGGCACAGGCCGAAGACGCGGCGGGTTGCCGATCCCCCGTCACCGAGTATCCGGACGACTCCGACGCGTCGGCCAAGGGTGCCAAACTCAAAGCTCCCGACTCCCTCCGCCAAGAGGGAGCACGATACCGACGTCGGGCCCTGGGACCCACCCCGGGCCCCTTAGACAATTTCGACCTGCCGCGGTTGCATCCGCAAGCGGTAGGGGGCGCTCCCGAGGCAAACCCGCGGTCTCGCAGCCCGCCTTTAGGCCGGCCGAGCTACGCGGGTGCGTCTATCAGACGGCGGTTAAGCGTCAGACGGGAGGATTTCTCCGTGTCTGAAAGCGACCGGCTCCCGCAGAGACACCGGCGAACGTTGTCTCCCCATCGCGCCCTTCAAGAGGTGCGGCGATGGGACCTCTCGTTCTCGGGGCGACGGAATGAGGATGTGGAGGACTTCCTTTCCGTCGTCGAGGAAGGTCGCTCCCTGATCCCTATCCGGGACGAGGACCTCCTTAAGACGCTGGCTTTCTGCTTGAGCGGTCGCGCGCACGTGGTACCGGCGAGCCCGAACCACGTTCGCGAACTGGGAAGCGGCGAAAGCCGCGTTCCGAGAACGCTTCTCCGATCCCGACTATCAAATCGCACTACGCGAAGAGATAGCTCGCCGGACTCAAGGAGAGGCGGAATCCGCTCTCGATTTTATCAGCTGTATGGGTGGGTTATTCGCACGGCTGGACCCTCCGTGGACGGAGAGGGAATGCGTGCGGTATGCCCACCGCAACATGCTACCGTCGTACCGTCTTGTGATCCCCTTGGGTGAGCACATGACGATGCGAGATTTACAGCGTGCGGCAGCTCGTCAGGAACAAATCCTGAGGAGCGCCAACACCCGACGCCCACCTCCGCGGCCAGAGGCATTCCTCTGCCCGGGGTATGCGTACCGGGAGCTGCGATTACCGCCCCGCTACCCGAGACGGCAAGAGCTTCGTGCCCTCCAGGCCGAAGATGACGCCGATCCCGAACTTGACCTCGACGAAGAAGTCGAGGCTGTACTCCCGGAGATGTTGGAGGCGTTAATGCCTCCGAAGACCCGAGGCGCCCCGAGGCCGAACAATCGGCCGCGAGGACTGCCCGCTCCCGTACCAGCTCGTAGTCGAGCCCCGTTACCGGCCAAGGGAGGCGATCCGCCACGATCCACCAAGGTGGTCGCAACTCTCCTCCCGAAATCGGACCTTGCTCCACCCACGTGTTCCGCACCACAGTGCTGGAACTGTGATGGGCAAGACCACCGTTACCGAGACTGCCAGGCACCTCGCCGGTTGTTCTGCTATCGATGTGGTTTGTCCGGTGCACCCGGGCAAAATTCTTTCCCGAACCGCTCTCGCCTACCGAAGCCCTGCCAAAATGCTACCGAACGAAAATTACCGCAGGAGCTAATCTCGAGCCAGGCATCAGACTCGGACCCGGCGTTGCTGGCTGATCAGCCACCGCTGGACGAGATACTGATCAACGCAGCTACTCGCGCTGGCCTTATCGCCTTCCGGGTTGAGGTGATGATACACACCACCCCGGTCAAAGCTCTCGTTGACTCTGGGGCGACGCGAACGTTCGCCGGGCACGCTCTCATAGGGCGGCTCGGGAAGCTCGGAGTCGCCACCAAGGAGGTCGTACCACGATCGGTCCTGGTGGCTAACAGCCAGGTCGAAACCGTGCGCACGGCCTCCGAGATACCGGCAATCCTAAATGGACGATCTACGCCTGCTCTCGCCTACCACCTGGAGTCTCTCTCTGAGGATCTGATTCTCGGATTGGACTTCCTACGCTCCGCGAGAATGGTGGTTGATTTCTTCGGGGAGTCGTGGTACTTCCGCGACGAACCAAAGACCCACTATTCGTTTGTTCCCGAGGAGAGCGCACCCCGCTTGGCAATGTGCCACGGGCTACGAACCCCCACTTCCGACGAGGCTACTCGCTTGAGCGAGTTCCTTGATGCTCACGTACCCTCAGTCGACGCTGAATCGGCGGTGACCTCCCTCGTCTCACACGAGATAGAGATAGGAGACAGTCCGCCGATCAAGCAACGACCGTATCCCGTAACGCCGATTATTCGCGACATCATGTGGACCGAGGTCGACAAGATGCTCGCGACGGATGTTATCGAGCCGTCGAAGAGCGACTGGGCGAGCCCAGTCGTTATGGTCAAGAAACCAAACGGCAAATACCGGTTCTGCGTAGATTACCGCAAAGTTAACGCCGTCACGAAGAAGGATGCTTACCCCATCCCGAACATGACGGGCATACTCGATGAGTTGAGACAGGCTAACTACATCTCAACTCTCGATTTGAGCCAAGCCTATTGGCAGGTCCCGATGGCACCCGCCTCACGGGAAGTCACGGCTTTCGTAGTGCCAGGACGGGGCCTCTTCCAATTTAAGAGGATGCCCTACGGCCTCACCAACGCTCCCGCAACATTCCAACGAATGTTGGACCGCCTTATCAGCGCGGAGATGTACCCTCACGTCTTCGTGTATCTCGATGATATCATTATCATCTCTCGAACCTTTGAAGAACACCTAACGTGGCTTCGGAAGGTGCTCGAGAAGATCTCTAAGGCTGGCTTGGCAATCAACCGAGAGAAAAGCGAATTCTGCCGCTCGCAAGTCCGCTACCTCGGATTCCTCGTCAACAGCCAAGGTCTCGAAGTCGACCCAGAAAAGATAGCTCCCGTATTAAATTTTCCCGCGCCGAAGAATATTCGGCAGTTACGTCGCTTCTTGGGCATGGCGTCGTGGTATCGCCGGTTCATTCCCGAATTTGCAACCGTCGCTAAACCACTGACCCGGCTCACGAAGAAAAGTACCGCTTGGAGTTGGGAGGCAGCCCAGCAAGAAGCCCTCGATGTGCTGAAGCTGCGGTTGACGAGTGCACCGACGCTTGCCTGCCCCGACTTCTCGTTACCGTTTACCCTCCAGGCCGACGCTAGTGGGGTTGGCCTCGGAGCGGTGTTAACGCAAGTTATCGATGGTCACGAGAGAGGTATCGCTTACGCGAGCCGCGCCCTATCAGAACCCGAGAAGAAATACTCGGTGACTGAGCAGGAGTGCCTCGCCGTGTTATGGTCCATCCGAAAGTTCCGCTGTTACCTGGAAGGGTACGCGTTCACGGTGGTTACCGATCACAGTAGCCTCCGGTGGCTCCATAACCTGAAGAATCCCACCGGCCGACTCGCGTGGTGGGCTCTCGAGTTAATGGAGTACGACTTCGTGATCGTTCACCGGAAAGGAGCGCTGCATCACGTTCCCGACGCGCTTTCGCGAATCCCGGAGGGACACCCAGAGGCAGTAACCTGCCTCCAGGAGACCCAAGATGCCTGGTATCGCCGCAAGATCCGCGACGTTACCCACGCTCCCGACAGGTTTCCCGACTGGAAGGTCGTCGAGGAAAAATTATATTTCCACCGACCCTCTGACCTCGCGGAAGCAGAAATGGAGGATCTCGATGCGTGGAAGCTGGTGCTTCCTCGCGAATCTCGCCCAATCGCCCTCCAGGAGTGCCACGCGCTCCCCCAAGCCGGCCACCTGGGGGTAGAAAAGACGTACCGACGCCTGGCGAATACGTACTACTGGCCGAACCTATTCAAGGACGTGGTCACGTATGTACGCCAATGCGATACCTGCCAGCGCTGTAAGGTGGAACGGCGAGCTCCCGCCGGCCTCATGGGCCACCGAGTTCTTGAGGAACCATGGATGATGATAGCCACCGACATCATGGGTCCAGTTACACCGAGCTCGTCCGGCCACGCCTACGTACTCGTGGGTCAGGACCTCTACACGAAGTGGATTGAGGTCCAGCCGCTGAGGAAGGCGAACGGCAAGACGATCGCCAAAGCTCTCGATGAGCTTGTGGTTACCCGATGGGGTGCACCCCGGGTACTCCACACGGATAACGGTACGGAGTTCGTTAACCGCGACATCCAACAGCTTACCGAATGCGTGGGGATGCGGCACAGCACTACTCCGCCATACCATCCCCAGGCTAACCCTACCGAACGGGTCAATCGCGTGGTCAAAACCATGATCGCGCCTTCCTGGGTCACAACCACCGGGAATGGGACCAGCATCTTCACGAGTTCCGGTTCGCCTATAACACGGCGTACCACAGCTCTCTCCAGGCGACGCCAGCCTTCGCGAACTTTGGTCGCGAACCGCCGGCCGCACCGTCCCTTCGGCGAAGAACCGAAGGCGCTCCCGAAATATCTCCACGGCCAGTGGGGGACTGGATACAGAGGATGGCCCGCCTCGACACATTGAAGAAGGCCTTCACTCATGCTCTCGACGAAGCGTTTCGTCGGCAAGCCGGGCAGTATAACCGCCATCACCGAGACCAGAAATTTACGGTTGGTGAGCTGGTACTGCGCCGAACACACCGGTTATCGTCCGCTGCGAAGCATATCACGGCGGCCCTATTGTCCCCATTCGAGGGGCCGTACGTGATTGCCAAGCAGCTCTCCCGAGTAGTTTTCGAACTATCTGATTTCGACGGGCGATCAGTAGGCAAGGCTTCGGTCAAGGACCTGAAGCCGTACGAGAACCCCGTAGTACCGTAATAACATTGCTCTCTATTTCAGGAAACATGGATCCCCATGGAGGAACAAACGACGAGGAGGTCGTCGTGGTCTCGGACGGCGAGGGGGGCGGATGGTTCGAGGAAATGCTTCGGGCCACCGCCGCCCTCTCGCCGCCACAGGTGAAGGGGGAGCTTCTCCAGGCGTGTGCGGCGACCCTGGCTGAGGCCGACCCCGGGGACTCGGAGTCGATGGAGGAGCTCGTCCGGGTGGTGAGAGAGCTGGCCCATGACACCATGGAGCCGGACTCCCCCGCCCCGACACCCATGGACATCGGCTCGGAGCCTCGTTGGGGCACTGCTACTCGCAGTGTCCCAACGGGCCCCCTACCGCGGTGTTCTGCCGCCGGTGCAGGCAGAGGGGTAAGACCCTCCGCACGTGTCCGGCGTGCAGCGCGCACTGGCGCGAAATGGGCCCGTATGTGGCCGTCGCGGGACGCAACGTCCCACGGCACGAGCTGCGAGCCCTACGGGTCTCGTGGGGTAGTCGTCGGTCTCGGCGCAAGGGGGTAAACCGGGGGCCGGGCCAGCCGGCACCCGCAGACGACCAACCGCCAAGCTCCCGACCTCCGGCACCGGTTCCACAGGACCGGAAGCCGTTGAGCCGCCCTTGAGCGGACAAACGAGTGCTCCCGTCCATCTGAGTTGTGGAGCGGGGCTCCCACAGCCCCCCCCCCCCCATAACTAGCGGATCGCGAAACTGGTCCCCGACCACAGCTCCCGCGGAATAAGGTAGGGAAATACCTAGCTCTCGTGACGTCGGGCCTGACGGCTCTCGATCCCCCTAACGTCTACACGTTATAGCTCCCGTACCAGACGGCAGAAATGCCGAGTTCTCGAAAAATCCGGCCTAACGGCCCGTGCTCCCGACTATTCTCCCAGGTCAAGCCCTGGTAGAGGTCGAATACCGGGAGTTATTAGTGAAGATTTTCTTCCGCCCTTTTGGCGATCTCTAGGTTCTCGAGGGCACGGATGGACCCGCCAACAGCGAACACCCACGGATCACGGTCGCCGATTAACAAGGACAGAGGGGAGAAGTATTGGCGAACTTTGGTAAGTCTCACACTCCCCCAAGGGCTCTCTATATTCATGTTGTGGCGTACGAGTGAAGTTCTTATGTTGGAATTCGTACCGGTCTCGTTCCTATAGGTCTCGTTTATTTCAGCTATCCGAAACCCACCCTAAGGGGTGGGGAGTTGTGACGTGATTTTCCCGACGTAGGGAAAAGTCACGGTCCCAAGGCTGTTACCTGGTTTGCCCTCGCCGCACAACCCAACGATCGTCACGCGCTACCGATTAATTGATTTGGTCCTTTTTTTGTACTGCCGTTAGGGATGGATTTTTGGAAGATGACAGTGTTGTCAATGATATGGTTTTAGGGAGGAAACGGCACGGCGTTCGATCCTGACGAGGAGAAGAGTGCTCAACGTAACGAGTTACCTGTCAGGAAAGAACGGCCGGCGAGTGCGCGCGAGAAATTGATGCAGGTCCGGCTGCAATACCGGCGCCCCGCTGTTAGGTGCATCGTGCATGAGGGGAAGCGGAGGTTTTAGGATTGCAGGTGAGAGCGGGAACCTCTCGTGCCGCCGACGTAAGTGCTCCCCTATGCGCGATGACCATGGGGATACGATTTTCGGCGTACTCGCAAGATCTCGAGTAACGTCGATAATTGCGATTTCGTTAAGGTAAGTATTGTGCCGAGCGAGAGGGCAGTAGCTCGCGGTGATAGATTTCGCATTTCGGCTGGTCGAAATTTGATTGGCCGAAAATCAGTCCTTACCGTGTCGCACTCGAGACCAGAGGTGTCTCGAGAAGCATCGTAGAGAGAGCGAGGTGTCTCTGTCTCGCATACGCGCCATGCGTATGCTGAGTTCTCTCTCTACGTACGCGCTCTAGTATTATCTCGCTCTCACTTACGCGTCGTATGTAAGTCGCGCTCTCTCCCTCTACGCACTCGCTCGAGAGTTGTTGGCCGTCTCTTGCCGAGGTGAGAGGTGTAAGTTCGCGTACGGGCTATAGGGAGTTCCGTGTAGACCCGGCTCCCTATAGAGAAAATAACTTCGTGTTTCTCGATCGCTCTCGTTAAATAATTAGCTCTCGAAAAATTAAAGATTAAGTTATCGCTCTCGGGACGTTTTAGAAGTTTTGGTGTTCGTGGTAACGATTTTGCCCTCAGGTGTTTTCGCAGGTAAATTAGTGACGGTTTATGTTCTCGTTTTCCGATCGGGGCTTAACCTCTCGAGAAAGATCTAACGTTTTGGTGCCATCTCGGAGTGACCAACCCCGACCCTCTCTTCCACAATCGACAACCTGAGCGGCCGAGCGTTTCCGGTTTGTCGATCTCGCTGGCGCATCCAGATAGACCGGATTGTCACTTCCTGCGAAACAAAAGTGACAAACCAGATAAGTCGTGAGGATGGAGAGGCCGGGTCGTTCCCTCCCGACCCCCAGGTTGTGCCGGTTGTCGATACCGGCGATACAAAACTCGACTGGCGCCCTGCCGGCAAAATTGCAGGTGCGACAGCGAGAGAGGCAACCGAAGGTGACGATGGTGGAAGGATTCCCGAAGTTCGTCACAATATATATAATGTGTTTATTCCAATGTTCTGGTTATTTGTGAAATAAAGACGTAATTGCGTTTCTGTAAACAAAAGATTTATTCACTTACAAAAAGTTCTTACAACAGTTTTTCTACCTACATTAGTTTATAAAGTAGACATTTACTCACCTGTAAACAAAAGAAACAACATTTAAAGCCCTTATTTCGGGTCTATCTTATCAATTGTGTCGGAAAACTTCTTACGATAAACGATCGATCACTTAAGAATAAATCTAACCTCTCTCTCTTCACTTCCTATTCATCTGGCGTAAGCTGTCAGCGAACTCTGTCAAACCGACGATAGATAACGCGGCAATATTTGAAATACATTAAAGGACACCACAATTGGTTTTCTTTACATATATATATTGTGACGTTGCGCGTCACATCCTCCCCTGCCGCCGGCTCACCCACGAAGTCGCCGTCCCACACCTGCAACAGGAAAGAAATAGTAAGTATAAAAATAAAGTATTAGAATAAAAAGCCGTGCAAACTCACCGTGCCGAGAGTCAGTCAGTACGACTGACCCCGCCAGACCCTGCACACCACAGCCCAGCGTCATCGTCATCCTCGTCGTCGTCGTCGTCGTCGCCGTCGTCGCCGTCGTCGCCGCCGTCGTCGTCGTCGTCACCGCCGTTGCAGTCGAGTACAGGACCGACCCGCTGCAACCTGCGAAAAGAGGAAGGAAATTAAAAGGAAAATAAATACTACAGGATCAATGGAGAAATACTCACTGGATTGGCCCGAAGATCGTCCCCGTCCTCACCGTCGTCGTCGTCCTCATCGTCGTCGGCGACGTCGTCCTCGACCGGCCCGCCATAACCTGGAAAGGGAAAAAGAAGGAATTCAACAAGGGAAAATAACTGAGAAATAAATGAAAAAGTACTCACCTGGACCGGCCCGAAGATTATTCCCCTTCGGAGAGCTCGTCCCGGCTGCCACTCACCACCTCCGAGGAAAAACATCACCCCGGAGAAGGCAAAGAAGATCCCAAAATCACGCACAACACTCGCACTACACTCGAAACATCCGTACCTGTCAAAATTACAGCACCCGTCCGTCCCCGCACCCCGGCCATCCATCGGCCGTGCGGCGACAAAGTGACGAAGGTGGCAGCAGCGTACGGCGATTACCCTACCCTACCTTATTACCAGAATCATAAATTCCCGTTCGCAAATTTTTCCCATACTTACCGACCGACCTAATTACCTCCTTTTCCCCAATAGATCCCGCTCGCGGCAGTCCTGAATTAATCACCCGTTTGACCCTTCTCCCATCGATCCGTATCGCTGCTGCCTCGATGATCGATGCCGGCCGGTAGCCAATCAGCGCGCGAGAAAATTTCGCGAGCTTCCGGCCGGCCATGCGGCCGTCACTTTGTGACGAGCCGGCGAGTAGATAGGAGAGTAGAAGTAACGAGTGCGAATAGAGTATAGAGTAGAGTGAGTGTGAGAGAGAGAGGAGGAGAGTGTAAAACGGAGATTATCAGAGAAAATAACGAAGACGACTTGGCACGGATACGGAAACGAATAACGGAACGGATAAAGGAAACACAACAATAATCAGGACGACTAGGCAACGACACGGATAAGAAAAAGGGGAAAAGGAAAAGGATAACGGGACGCCGAAGAAGGAAACTGCAACGGTGAGTGTTTGCACGGTTACTCCCCCCCGACTTAGCACCCGAATTATTTTTGAGAAAATCTTGCGAGTATTATTTCCCCCCTTTTTTCTTTTCTTTTCGTCCGCTGACGTTAAAATTCGGACAGTTGATTCTTGCCTCGTTCTCTTTTCCTGGTGTAGCCGTATGGGACGGCAATTAAATTTAAGAGTATCGCGAGTGGAAAATTATTGTAACGGTCTTCCTTCCCGCCTGACCTCCCTTCTCCCCTCTACCTGCTACCTCGACCGTCGTCGAGAACATTCGATCGCGCGAGTCGCGCGATCGACCATAACCCCCCCCCCCTTCCTTCAATCATCCGAAGTCCTCCCGGACAACAACACCTTTCTCCCCGCCCGCCCTTACATCCCGACCGACCGTATCACGCGTAGTGAAATAAAACAAATCGTGCGACCAAGACTGAATATAATATACAAGCCAGTGGTAATTTTTAAGAGGCCATCGCGTCGGCGAACCTATACCCTGAGATCCCTTCCCGCCCGACCTCCCCCCTTCCTACACGCTAGCCAAACACCCTCCGCCTGTCAGATTCAAGAGTATGATTATTGTTAATATTTTTTTTTTCGGTTTGTAAAAATATTAACTGGCGCCTAAAACTTAGAAAGTAAAAATTTTAGATATACTTTGTATTATATCCCGGAGATCGTCCGCCGTAAAGAATCTGAATTATAAAAGCTTAAGAGAGTGAATTAATAATAAAAGTTAATGAGAATTTTAAGTATTTGATTCTTATAACCCCAAACTTCCCATACCCCCCTCCCGAACGGCGTGACAATATATATATTGTAACGTTGTACAATTTCCCTCCCGCCGGTGGCCCCTCAAAGGCAACCGTTCCACGTACGATCCGAACAAGTAAGTTATAAATTATTATTTAATCTCCTAATTCCCGTCCCTCCCACTTATTGTAAACTGTGCAACACGTATCGCAGCCCTGAAGAGAACCAGCATCGGAAAATAGTTGTCACCGTGAAGAGATCGCCGAAGGAATCCCCAGGACATCCCGGAAAGTACGACAACCAACCACGCCCGCTTCTCTCACTATTCTCGCACTCACCTGTCAAAAACTCTCACAATTCGCAGATTCCCCCGTTTATCAACCATCAATCGGCATGGTAACGGGGAGACAAGTGAGATGGCAGCAGCGCGCACCGAGCCTCCTAGATTACCCTTACCCTAAATCCCGATACCTATGAGAGCGACCCTACAATATCGACCTAATTATGCCCATCTCCCGCTAGATCTCCCCCACTATCATTCCCAGCTATCGATTCCCCATCGACCCGATATCGAGTAACCCGTGCCGCTGCTGCCCAATAAAAAATCAGGACGTCCCGGCCACGGGCCCGAGGAAATTTTGGAGCTTCCGGTCGACGACATGACTCTCACTTTGCGGATAGCCACCGGCGAGTACGGACAATTTGCGAAGCGAAATTTAGAGAAAAGAGCGAAGAGTTAGAGCGTGAGAGGAGTGAGAGTGAGAGTGCTGAGAATTAGAGACGAGAGAAATTATATAAAGAAAAGGATATTGATCAAGAAAAGAGAAAGAGGAGACATCACCACGCCACAACAACGAATTGTAAGTGTTTGCACAGTTCCTTTTGAAAAATATTTGGCATATCCCCTTTTTAATATTTACCCCTTTTTCTCTAGAGATATAATTTGTATTTTAGAGTATCCCCTCCCGAACTCCCCTAGTGCATTTTTGAGATCCCCCCCCCCCCCCCCCATCATAGTTAGAAGGCATTTTGAGCCGTATAAAATTTTATTTGAGTTGAAACGTGGAACGGTTGTGCGCGAATAGCCGTTAAGATTAGATTACCCCCTTCCCTTTCATTCCCCTTCTGCGAGCCACTAACTCCCGAACATCGAGACGGAGAAACCCTTCCCTGAGATACCCCTCCCCTTGAGTCAGCCTTCCCCGCCCCCACCTCTTAGACATACTCCTTTGCGTACCATTTAAGATTTGTTTCTTTTGGATTGTTGTTATATTTTTTTATGTGTGTTATGTGATGACCAATAAAATCTTTTTTCTCTTTTGTTAATTTTATTTATAAATTAACTGGCGCCCAAACCTCCCCTACTTTTTTTTAGAATACCTCCCCGGAGATCGTCCGCCGATATTCCGATGGTCGAATGACATCACCTCCCCTCCCCCTCCCTACCCATCGGCGTGTCAATATATATATATATATATATGTAGTGTGGGATATTAATATAAGGAGTGTGTCTTCTGATACGGTGTATGTTTATTTAATATAAAATAGCATAAAGATATTCTCAAGTTGAAAAAACGATCCTCTTCGCTCGGCGTCCAAACGGGAACTGCCTTCTTTCCCTTGTCCTCCTTCTAACGCTAATTCCAAGTCGCTCGTCACTCCTTGCGCGATGAGCGTCACCTCTTTGTCTCCGTGCAGTGTTTACATTCTGTGTATTCGGACGAACGGTCACGGTCAGCCGAACTATGGAGGATCTTACTGTCGTGTATGCCATCGGTGTTCCACGTATATGGATCGATAGAATAATAATAATGAGAGTAGGGTATTTGACACTACATATATATATATATATATGTATAATCTCTAAAGTATTTACATTAATCCTGTTGTTAACTATTTACATCTAATGTCGTACCTGTAAATTCAGGAAACGACATTTACAGCCGGTGGTTTCTCGTTGCTGTGTCTCTCTCGCCTTCTACTCTTCTGCCCGCGCTTTTCTCCTTACGTTCTCGGATTCGCGACACTCTGCTCGAATTGGTGGGACATGCTTGCATGCGCACCTGTCCTTCGTGAGCGGTACATTTCAAACCTCTTTTCTAAGAGGTATGACGAGGCGAATATACGCATCGTCGTATCTCTTTACATCTCCCCCCGTCAGGGAAGGAAACACGTGACGAAGGACTAGTTATCCTGACTGAAATCCGGAAGCGGTACCAGCTTTGTAATATGGAAGAGTGATTCTGATTTTTTTCGATCCGTTTGTATCCTAAAGATCGAGTTTGAGAGTTTCTCTGCTATCTCGTATGGTCCAATTTTCAGTTCATCTAACTTTCTTCTATTCAGTCGGTGGCTATTCTCTACGTAAACTAAATCCCCAACGTTGAATTCGTGCTGTTTTCTGTTTTTATCAAATAGTTTTTTATTATATTCGTGGGATTTTCTTGTATTCTCCAGGGCAAGGTTTCTATCTTCGTATAGATCATCTTGTGTTTTTTCTTGTTGTAATTCATTTGGTAGAATTGTATTGTTTTTTCCTTCTAGTAAGTATTTAGGAGAAAATCCTCTTACCGTATGTTCGGTCTCATTATATCTATCTATACATTCGTGGGCTATTGTCGTCCACGCAACTTTTCCTTTTTTCTCGTTAATTCTACATCTAATTTTATTCACTGGTGTTTGATTAAGCCTTTCGTCGAGGCCGTTCGAAAATGGTGCATTGACTGCTGTGAAGGTCAAGACTATTTTATTTTCGTTTAAGAATTGTTTAAATTCTTTTGAATTTATCCCAGCGTACTGGTCTGATAGGATCATATTTATTTTATTGTCTGGTAGTATTTTGTGTATTAACTTTACGAAATCAGTCGAATTCTGGCTGTTTGATGTTATGATAGTTGCATATCTCGTGAAGTGATCAACAAGCAAATGTAGATATTTTTTCGTTGATCGTGAACCTCCAAATCCGCCGATTGTATCTATGGAGATTATCTCGTACGGATAAGTCGCTGGACCCAATTGCGACATTAAAGTGCACACTGGGTCATATTGACCCATACGTTTTCGTTTCGCCTTTGTACCACGAAATGTAACCGTTTTTTTCTCGACTACTCTACGGGGTAATGTTCCCCCACTCTTACCCTATAAGGAACCCCACGTAGGAATGTTCTGTTCGCTTTAGTATCCTGCGGATAGCCATCGGAAGCGGACGTTGTACCACATTGACCCAGGTGTGCACGAATAGGGTGTAAATCGTGAAATTTTTTTTTTTGAAATCGAGTGCATAATATCAACAGGTAAGTATATTGTTATAAAAAATGCTACTAGTTTTTTTTTGTGCGTTATAATAATAATAAATTGCATATTTAGAATGTCGGATCGGGCGTCCGAAGAGTCGCTGGAGCGCGTATTGTTCGCTGAATCCGACGATGATGATTTCGGGGGAAATACATCGAATGAGGATGAAGATTTTATCGAGGAAATGGATGAAGAAATAACCGATAGCGAAGATGAAGACGACAATTGTAGTGCACAAACGAGCTGCCAGCAACAGCGTGCGTTCGATTCCCGCGCTCGTGGTAGGCCGGCACGCTTGGCGGGAAAGGACGGTTATATCTGGAGCAAGAGATCTGCCCGCACCTCAGGTATAAATATACCCTAATAATAATAATAATAATAATAATAATGAAGAGTCCGTGAACGCTATACAATGAGTACGGAAGCTCATTAGGGACGGAATGTCCAATGTAGTTTTGAAATGGTATAGAGAGAGAGGAATTTTTTTCTACAAGGGCTTCATGTTTACAAAATAAATATAATATTATTTCGAGTAGTGAAATGTTGTATTGGTAACTAATTTCGAACGTTTTTATAATACATACATTTTCATACAATTTTGTATTTAAGAAATGCAATATTCTGATGTTTCATTATTCGTATCTGTTGATAAAATTTTCAGATCGGTATTCTAGGGCGAACATAAACATTCCGGGCCCTAAAAATGATGCGAGAAATTGCACAAGCGTCGAGGAATTTTTTAACATCCTGTTTACGAATCAGATCAGAGATCTGATAGTAAAATACACCTTCCTCTTCCTGGCGGAATGTTTGCGATTTGACTATGTTTCAAATCGAAGAAACGCTGACCGCTTCTCACGCATCGACGAAATTTGGAGCGTGTTTATCGCGAATTGTAAGAACAATTACAATCCGCACACGTATTGCACCGTAGACGAACAACTTTTAGGATTTCGTGGAAATTGTCCTTTCCGCGTTTACATCAAAAGTAAACCGGATCGGTACGGACTAAAAATCGTCACACTCAATGACGCAAGAACATTTTACTTGGTAAGCCTCTACTTAGTATCTCCTTATCAATATCAATTTTTGTCCAGTTTCTTCTGTTATTAATAACAATTGTTTAAATGCAGATCAATGCTGTGCCGTACACTGGAAAAATTCAACTCAAGAAGGGAGAATCTGTACCTTCACATGTCTTCCAGCAAGTAACGGAGCCAATCCACGGGACGAATCAGAGCGTCACGTGCGACAACTGGTTTACGTCCATACCTCTGCTGGAAAAAATGATGAAGGATCCGTTCAATCTCACAATCACCGGCACGATAAGGAAAAACAAGCGGGAGATCCCATTGGAGATGAAAATTGCCGACATGGAAGAGCCATCGAAGTACGGTTACCATGGAAACATTTCACTTCTGTCGTGGACTCCAAAGAAACACAAAATAGTTCTGTTGGCTTCATCTCATGCGCATGACAGTGCAAATGGTAGTAGTGGAAAACCATTAATGGTCGAACATTATAATTCCACAAAAGGTGGAACTGATACGTTCGACCAACTGTGTCACCGCTACACTGTTGCCCGAAAAACGAAACGCTGGCCAATGCGGTTCTTTTTTGGCATTCTCGACCAGGCAGTAGCTAACAGTAGAATCCTTTACACTTGCTCAACATTGAATGCAAATGTGCAAGCAAGAAAAATGTCTGGTCGAGAATGTCAAAAAAACATTGCGTTCCACCTACTACGACCGTTCCTTCGCCGGAGATTGCAAGACACCCGGAGTTTAAGATCAGGCATAGTATCGAGCATCAAAGTTATGCTGAACGAGGGTAGAGAGGTCCCACAAGATGACGATAGGCCTGAATTAGCTAAACGCTCTCGATGTGGTCTCTGTTCCTACGTATGTTACGTCCTCGATGATGATTCGGAACAGCACGGTCACGCCGTTCTGTTGACTCCGCCGATATAGTTTTATCGGCGCGAACTACGAAGAGTACGCTCAGTTTGATCAGAGTAAGTGAGATATTCTGATCGAGCAGAAACTTGGACATTCGGAGATTCGGAGATTCGAAAGGTTCTTTATGAAATTCGACCCCTGCTATGCGCAGTTGAAGAGAACAACACGATGAATAACAGTTAACGATTGAGTTTATTCAAGTTGATTCAAGGTTATTGTGTAATTCTTATAGTTTCTGCCGGTTTAACTGAACTGAACGTCGTGCAAGACGTTTTACAGAGTCTGTTTTAACTGAGGACTGAGAGGACTCGAGTCGCGTAATAATTATCTAAGAGTCTGATAGTAGTGCTGGTTTTTTGGTCAGAGCGTGTCTTTTTATATGTGCTCTGACTTTTGGGTGGAAGGGATTTTATTTAGGGTGGAGTTTGATTTAGGGTGGAGTTTGGGTTTTCCTTTAGGAGAGGGTCGGGAAGTTGATGTGATAGGCTGGGTTTTCCCTACCGTCTCTAGTATTGAGATAAGTCGTATTATTTACTTATCAGACAGAACTATCTGGTATGTCGGTACTAGGGGTAACTACGCAGAGCGCCCTTTTACCGACTAGAGGACATATGCAACCGACGTTTGGTCATTACCGAATTTTGAAAATTGACTGAGCCTTTAATGTCGGCCAGTACGTAACACGTAGACGATCACAAAACCAAACAACAATGCCCAAATTGCAAGAGACCGATGTGCAACAAGCATCGAGTGTACTTATGCGTCGAATGTCATATCAACGAATGAAATTTATGTGTTTTTCATTAAAACGCACTCATTTGTTCATTTTTTAACATATTCAATAAATAATTGCATCCACAAATCGTTTTTTCCCATTTTTTACTCCATCGAAAATACCTCATTTTCAAACATCGAAATAAATATATTTTTTTAAAGATCGATCGACACTATATTTTTTTATCGTTTCTTCATACCTTTGTCTTCAAAATCCCAAAGGGATTTTTTTTTAAATTAAAAAACCAAAAAGATATGATTTTTTTCGTAAAAGTATGCATTTTTCAATGCATGCTCCACTTCAAACTCAAGTTTTGGCATTAAATTTATGTTTTTTCGAAAAAACCCAATTGCAACCTTAAAATATAGATACTAAACTACAAAAAAGGTCTCTACAAAAAAAAAATGCATATTTACGGAGATACAACGCTGCGAAAAACGCTATGGGTCATATTGACCCAGTGTGCACGAATAAGTCCTTTTCAGAGGTGTGCACTTTAAGGGTCGTTAACCCAATTTTGTACCCTCCCCTTGATTTATTCTTTATACAAACTTCGCAGTTTTCGCAAGATTTTTTTATATTTTCGTTAAGATTTTTCGCCGTATAAATTGGTTTTATCTTATTTTGCATTTGCCTTGTTCCTAGATGGCAGTAAAAGGTACTTTTTTTATTAATTTTCTGCTGAATTCTTCTGATAGTAAGATTTTTTTCTTTTTTCCCTATTTTTTTTATAATATGTTTCATTTCTGAATATTAATTTGTCTTTATCAGTCTGTATGTCTTCATTCCTTCTCTGATCATCTCGAACTTCTTCTAGTTTTACGAAATTCACGGTCTTAAAGATTTCACTTTCATTGCTGTCTGGTTCTAATACGGGATTTCAGCTTAAGCAGTCTGCCTCTAAATTGTCTTTTCCCGGAGTGTATTTTATTTCGAAGTTGTACTGTGATAGGTAATGCATTAAGTCTCCTAGTTCTTCATCCGTCCTAGCCTTGATGTTCATATTTTCCAAGGGTTTGTGATCCGAGAAAATCGTAAATTGTCTTCCTATTAACCAGTGTTGCCAGTATCTTATAGCTTTCTTTATTGCTAAGCATTCTATATAAATAGCCTTCTTTGTTTTTTGGTGTTCATTTAATTTGTTGGAAAAATATGCAACCGGTTTATCTTCTTGGTTTGGTTGTGTCTGCTTTAGCACCGCTCCGATGCCTAGCAAGCTTGCATCTGTGTGGATATGTATGGGTAGAAGTGGGTCAAAAATTGTTAGAATCGGTTTGGAGCAAAGTAACGATTTCATGACTTCAAATGCTTGTTGACATTGATCAGACCAGATGAATTTTTGGTTTTTCCGCAATAGATTGTGAAGTGGGTCTAGAGTAATTGTAACATTTGGTATGTATTGTGACGAGTTTTTGCGCCTTCTCGTCACCAAGATCAGCTATTTATTGTGCGAGGCGGATTAACGCCCCTCGTGGCCAGCGTGACATCAAATCCCGCGCAAAAATAAGCCGGCCGAAACGTTGAAAACTAGAAACGAGAGTCGCACCATAAACCAACGCGAGTTCCAGGAATCAGAGGCGTCCGACACCGATAATCATCGCGCTCGGTGTTATGATCACGTGATACAGGACTTAGAGGACAACGAGTGCGGGAGCACTTGCTCCGTCGCGAGCCGTGCACGTACCCATTGTCTGCTCTCTCCTTCGCTCTCTTTCTTACTTCCCCGCCGTAGCGCGTAGTAGGGGTAGCGGCCGTCGCGCGTCAATCATCGTCCACGAAATTTTGCATAGTTGGGGGAAATATCGATTTTTCGATGAAGTGGGGCGCGCGTCGGCCAGCACGTGAGACGCGCTACACATCGACCGGCGGTATCTTCGATCTCGTCCTGCGGGTCATAAGTGTAGTGTCACCGTGTTCCTTTCGTTTTCCTTCTTCGTGAGTACCTTTTGTCTGTGTTTCGTCGTGCGACGCCGAGCCATAGTTTCGACGTTGGACCGCCGCTTCGTTTTGGGTAAGTTTGGGATTAGGGTTTTGGTCGATTAAGTCGGCGATCTTGGGGATGCCGCCCCGGCGTATTTCTTTGTTTTACCGGTCGGCCGGTAGGGCTTCCGCCACCTCCGCGAAGGTGGCCGCTAGCTGCTCAGGTGGAAACGCGCAACTACGTTCGGTGTCGATATTATGTCGTCTTTGTCTGCCCCGACCTTCGTCTGTGTATCCCGCTCCCGTGATAGAGCAAATTCGGAACGCGTTGCCGTCTTTTCGTGGTCTGTCGTGATGTTCGTCGCTATCTTTCAGTCTACCCCGTCGCTACCTTTGAATAATTCCTCGCTACCTTTCGTTGACCTCTCGCTACCTTCGAGTATCTTTTGCCGCTACCTTTTGCTAATTTCTCGCTACCTTCGAGTATCTTTTGCCGCTACCTTTTGGTAATTTCTCGCTACCTTCGAGTACCTTTTATCGTTACCTTTTGGTAGTTTCTCGCTACCTTCGAGTATCTTTTATCGCTACCTTTAGTAATTTCTCGCTACCTTCGAATATCTTTTGTCGCTACCTTCGTTAATTTCTCGCTACCTTCGAATATTTTTTGTCGCTACCTTCGTTGATTTCTCGCTACCTTCGAATATCTTTTGTCGCTACCTTCATTGATTTCTCGCTACCTTCGAGTACCTTTTATCGTTACCTTTTGGTAGTTTCTCGCTACCTTCGAGTATCTTTTATCGCTACCTTTTGGTAGTTTCTCGCTACCTTCGAGTATCTTTTATCGCTACCTTTTGGTAGTTTCTCGCTACCTTCGAATATCTTTTGTCGCTACCTTCGTTAATTTCTCGCTACCTTCGAATATCTTTTGTCGCTACCTTCGTTAATTTCTCGCTACCTTCGAATATCTTTGGTCGCTACCTTCGTTGATTTCTCGCTACCTTCGAGTACACTTCTTCGCTACCTTCGAATATCTTTTGTCACTGCCTTTTGGTAATCCCTCGCTACCTTCGAATATCTTTTGTCGCTACCTTTCGTTGATCTCTCGCTACCTCCGAATACGTTTTGTCGCTACCTTGAAGGAATTTCTCGCTACCTTCGAGTACCTTTCGTCGCTACCTTCGAGTATCTTTTGGTCGCTTCCTTTCGGTAATCTCTCGCTACCTTCAAGTATCTTTTGCCATTCCCGTTGAGTAACTCCTCGCTACCTTTGAATAATTCCTCGCTATCTTCGAATATTTCGTCGTTACCGTCGAGTACCCTTCGCCGCTACCTTCCCCGAGTTCGCAGCTACCTTTCAGGAATTTTCCCCGTCACCTTCGAATCTGTTTCGTCGCTACCTGATAGTCATGCCTATCGCTCTCCTCTAGAATAGTTCGTCGCTACCTTTTCGGCCATATTGTCGCCCCTTCTCGGGAATCCTCGTCGCTATTTTTCGCGGCCTCGTGCCATCTTTCACGCGTCTTAGTCACCAGTCGTCGTCCACCAGATTTCGACGGAGGTAGGCGGGGTCGCCCGCAAAGTTTCAATAAAGAGAACCTAAACCTGGTCTACTGCGTTCGTCGTCTTTTCTCTGCCTTGGTCCTCGCGCCCCGTCCACGCCCCTCCACCATTACCGACCTTGAGTCGGGCTGGCCTAGCCGATTTGGTGTGCCCGGGACTCCGCCGTGCCCCGCAGGTTCTATTTAGCTTCCCAGTGGCGCATCCGGGGTGACAAACTTAAACAAGCCGGTTCTCCGGTGGTATTCGTACCTGGCGCCCGCTCACCCCGGTTGCCCCGCCAATGTCCGCCGGTGGCCGCCGCCCCTAGCCGTGTCGATCTGGGTGACGCGCGCCTCGCTCGCAACCAGAGGGCACAGGCGGCGGAGTCTCCCGGATAGGTAACGAAAGGCCGTTACAGTATCTACCGTAAAAGTTTATCTTTCCCAAAAATTGTCTTATATTTTTTCTTGTTTTTGGGGTTGGAAAATCTTTTATTGAAATTAGATTATCATTTAGTGGGCTAATTGAATTGTTTTTTATTATGTACCCTAAGTATTTTACGGAATCTAACGCGAAATTACATTTTGATAGTTTTAATCTGAATCCTTCCTTCATAATCGACTCTAGTAATTGCGATAAGTGATCCACGTGTTCTTGAAACGTTTTCGAAAAGACAAGGATATCATCTATGTAATTTACGCAAAAATCTGAGAGCTTGTGTTTCCTTCTGATGCTACCTAGTATTCTCTGAAAGATCGCTGGTGATGTTTTCAAGCCGAAAGGTAGGTAGGTCCATTGGAAATGGCCTTCTTGGGTTACAGATGCGGTTTTTTTGTCTATATTCGATCCTTAGGGGAATTGACCAAAACGCTGAATTTATGTCTAAGGTCGAGAAGAACTTACAGTTTCTTGTTTTAACTATTAAATCTTCTATTAATGGGAAGGGTTGTCATTGAGGAACCATAATTTTATTTAAATCTCGGAAATCTGTGCATAGTCTCGATTTCTTTTTTTCGTCCTTTTTGTAAGCTAGTGTTACGGGCGCGGCAAATGGGCTATATGATTCCTCAATAAGGTTTTTCTCTAACAGTTTCGTTATTTGTTGTTCTATTTCTCTTTTGTCTTCTATGCTGCATCTGTACGGTCTTTTGTAACAGTATTTATTAATTATTAATTCGATACGTGCTTCGTAATCTTTAACAGTGTCGTATTTATCTTTAGCAAATATTGATTTATATTGTTCTGTTAGTTTATTAATTTCATCTTGTCGGTCCATTTCCAAGTGATTTATCAATATTTCAAATTTTTTTGTATCTATATGTTCATTAAAGTTAATCTTGTATTCCGCTCTTTTGTGATTTGGTGTATCCTGTACATTGCGTTTATTTTCAACTGTATTGCCAGGGATTTTCTGACTTTTTTGTGTAATTTGTAACTTTCCGTCTTGTATTAATTGGAATTTTTGTATACAATCTAATCCGATCAAAAAATCGTGTTCGAAATTTTCGTTATCTATTGCGAAGACATCTATTTCTTTTTCAATCTCAAAAACTTTTGCTTTTAGCGTTATCATTCCATTCGCTTTTTTCACACCATTAATCGTTCTGAGTTTTGCATTTTGTAAACTATTGAATTTGTTCTTTTTCATGTTTAACAATTTCGCATTGATTAGTGAGACATTCGACCCTGAGTCGTAAACGCCGCGAACTTATAACACGTTATTTAACAATATTTTGATTTTGATTAATGGTGGCACAACGAGTTTTTTGGGTCTTTCGTGTTTAGTTCTACCTCTAATTCCGAGTTATTTACATGTCTTATTTGTTCTTTCTTTCGCTGGTCATCCTCTTTGTTTCTAAACCAGCATTCAGCCTCTGGGTGGTAACGATTACCTTTATTTTTCTTTTCGCAAATTGTGCATGGTTTATGATTTTCAGTTTTTCCTTTGCTTATATTTTCAAAGTCTCAAAGTTTCAAAGTGGTGTTTCTCCTTTCTGAACTTTTTTTGTTTACCAAGTGTTCTAGTCCTCTAATTTCATTAAACATATCCTCTGCTTTCTTTATCTTTTCTCTATCTATTCTATCAGCTATGAAGTTTGGCAATCCCACCGCAACAAGGTCAATTAATGTAATTGTATCTATTGATCTATTTGACTCTAATAGGAGTCTTTCTTTTTTTAATGCGTACTCTAACAGTAATCCTTTTACGTATTTGTATGTTATTGCATATCGAATCGGGGTCCACCCTTTATTTGCGTAAGTTTCGCAGAAACTTTCTTTCCATATCTCCCATTCGGAGTTTATTAAAAGTTTTATAAGCATCGACTGATACCAATCAGCGCACGAGTTTTTTAGGAATAATCTTAAAATTTCAATTTTTTCTATATCTTTTCCTATACCAAATCGCGAACATTCCTTCTCAAAATTCTCCATCCATTGGGCCACATTGAAGGATTTCCCTGTTAGTTTCTCAATAACGAATTTCTCCGATACCTTTTGTAAATTCCGAATTCCGCCCTCCTGGGGGTTATCTTCTGTATTCCTTTCCGTAATTTTCTCTAGAATCGTTGTCAACAACTCTTCTGTGATGTTCGCTGTAGGTGTGGTGCCGTGTGTTGACATTTCTTTATCGCTTACTTCTTCCACCAGGTACTCGTTACACGTTATGTTTCCGTCCTCGTCTTGATATTGTTTCGCCAAATTCTCTGTCAACGTGATCCACACTTTCCTTATTTATCCTCTTTTTGTAACGTTGCTTTCACCATCTGATAGCCTGACGTAGTCGCGAGTTTGGCGTGATATTTCATCGCTTGAAGCTCATCTGGGACGAGGTAGCAGCGATTCTCCGTTGTCGTGATTGAGGTTAGGGTGATCACACTCGTATTTGCATCTTCACTTAAAGCCTTAACAGCAAATTCAAACCTGAACTTTTCCATCTCCTTTTCTTGTTCTTTCACTTCAGCAAAAATGTCGTTTTATAAGTTGGTAGGTTATATTCACTCAACTGCCATGGGTTTCTCTGTAAATTCAGGGGATATTTTATTGTTATATTACATATAATATTATTATCTCTAAAGTATTTACATTAATCCTATTGTTAACTATTTACATCTAATGTCGTACCTGTAAATTCAGGAAACGACATTTACAGCCGGTGGTTTCTCGTTGCTGTGTCTCTCGCTTTCTACTCTTCTTCTGCCCGCGCTTTTCTCCTTACGTTCTCGCATTCGCGATACTCTGCTCGAATTGGTGGGACACGCTCGCATGCGTACGTATCCTTCGTGAGCGGTAAATTTCAAACCTCTTAAGAAGAGGTATGACGAGGCGAATATACGCATCGTCGTATCTCTTTACATATATTGTAACGCTTTCCCGCCCTGGAGGTGTGGCGCCACCTGTTGAAGCACCTGGAAAGAAAAAGAACAATTAGAAATAAAATAAAGGTTAATTCAAGGAAAATGTGACAGAGGGAGGAGTTTCTCACAAATACAAGGAAAGGAAAGAAAAGATAAAAGCAAGGAAAAATAAGGAGAAATCACCGAAATTTCTAATCACTTCAAAAGCAAGAAAGTCTTAAGAAAGCTGGTACATTACTCTCCGAGAGGAGAGTGAGGGTGGCTAACTCGAGACCGACTCGCTGGAGAAGAAAGAGGGAATAAACGGGTTACGGTATAGAATTTTTAGAGAAGAATTTGAACCGAATCCAGCATCGTCGAAGTGAGAAAGTCTTAAGAAAGCTGGTACATTACTCTCCGAGAGGAGAGCAAGGGTGGCTACTCTAGAACAACTCACGGGTAAAGAAAAGGAAGGATCGAATTACATTTTGATAATAATACGGAGTGGAGCAGCAGTAAGAAGAACAATTTGTTAAGAAATCAATTCAATAGTTCTAAGAGTAAAAGAATTAATCAATGCGCAAGGGCAACCGCGGAAAGGGAACTCAGATCGACAAACAAGGAAAACATTAGGTCAAGAAGAGAGAATAAAAGAAAATAAAATAACCTACGCCACGACGAAGAGGAAAAGGAATAAAATAGCAAAATAAAGAATTTACTCACCGAAGTTCTTTTTTTTTTGAGAACACCACGTGTCGGACGGCACAAAATCGGTCGGACACATCAACATCAAAAGACCCTGCCTCAAAGGCAAGCCCTGCAACAAAATAAAACAACAATAAAGTAGGAGCAACGAGTAAAATTTCTTAACACGGCACATACTCACCGAGATGGGAAGACGTCCCACACCAGTACCAAACTGAAGAAAGCAAACACCCGGCGGACCTAAAAACAAAACCAACACAAGAAAAACATGCACACCAAGATTAATTCACTCGAAAAGGGGCCTACCGTCTCGTAGTAATCCATAATTACGGCACACAACACAGGAAACACGTTCTCGATACACTCCGACGCCGCCATCTTAGCTGTCAACTCATCGAGAATCAATTCTCATCGATTACGACGCAGCTAATCAGACGCACTCGTACCTAATTCTCACCACGCGAAGCACCAATCACCGCACAGCAACGTCCGGTGCGCCGCGCCAATCGAATCAAAGAACGACAAGGGACAATTAGGATAAGGAACTGTGTGAATTATCAGCCGAAGCATTACGGAATTAATCACGGCAGATCGCGCCAATCACCGCAAAGTAACGACCGGTGAGACGCACCAATACAAATCAAGGAGCGAGCGTGGACACTTAAGATAAGGAACCGTGTGAACATAGCAGTATATAATCAATAAAGAATCATTAAAATTTTCTTTTTACGTCTACCCCTCAATTTTCTTCGAGTACCTAAAGAACATTTCATTTGGCGCCCGAACAGGGACTCGAAGAAGTTGAGGCAATAAAAAAAAAAAAAAAAAAAAAAAAAAAACATGGATCCAAACGTCGCAACTCCGGAAAGACCGGAAGAAGGACCAGTAAACGATAGTCTAATGGAGGAAGGGACCGTGATGTCCGAAGAGATGCAAATTGAACTGGAAGAGTCAATTCGCTTGTTAATGCGGGAACTTAAAGAAGTAAAAAACGAACAGAACAGGGAGAGGATTCTCCGAAATGAAAACTTCAAAGAACAAGACGAAAAATGTGTACTACGGTGCAAACAGACACAGGAGTTTTCAAGACTAGAGTTTCAAGAAGAACTCGACAGAGTGGTCGCACAAACCGACCGGAAAATTACCATCGCCCAAGACACCGTAGCGGCAAGCATCGACGAAGTCGATAGGGAGAGAAAAGCCGACTTCGACGCTTTGGAGAAGAAACTCCAGAGGACAATGACAAATATGAACCAAGTACATGAGAACATGAAAACAACAGCAACAATGGCAAAAGAAAATAGTAACAAACTCGGACATTGGGAAGAAGAATTCCGAGCTAAAATGTCACAAACAATGAATCTAACAGGGGGAGGCATGAACGTCAGTCAGCTGTACGTAGCCAAACAACAACCCCCAACTTTCTCGGGCGACGGAAAAGAAAGACCGATCAGGTACTTAAGAGACCTCCAACAGTTCTGGAGGGTAACGGGGAACACAGATCTCCACTACTTGATCAGCACATCATTAAAAGGACCAGCCAAGGATTGGTGGAGAGTGGTAGAGGACGATATCCACACCATCGAGGAGTTCGCCGAGAAATTTAAATCGAGATACTGGAACCGAGAGATACAAGCAAAAATCAGCCGAAACCTAGAGTTTGGGGCGTACGAGCTAGATGAGCACAAAGCGACACGAGCAGAATATGCGACGAGAATCTTCGGCAACGCAAAAGATCTGGGCAAAAGCCTGTCGAATGAAGAGATCATCAGGCACCTCGGAAATCATTTCGACGAAGCAGTAAGGGCTGCGGTCCAAATAGGCACGGTTAAGACCGTTGATGAATTCCTGATGCTACTCGAGGGAATGGATGGGGCAGGATTACTGAACGCCCAGAAACGCCGCAGCCGAACAAACACTGGGACTGAGGAGGGTCATCAAAAGGAGAGGCAGGACAGTCGGTGGAAAGACCAGCAAGGATGGCAACGTCAACGAAGTTACCAAAACCCACCACCACCTCGATGGTCGCAAAATCAGGGTCAAGAGAGATACCCGAGACAACCAGGTTGGGGAGAACGTTCCTGGACAAGGAATCAGGTCCCCGAGCAAAAGACCTGGGGGACTCCTAGAAAAGAGGAGCAAGGAGGAACTGAAAAAAAGGACCTGCCAACCACTGCGGAAGCCAAGGACCAGGGAAACGAGTAGACGTTGCACCCGTAGTCATGGCCATGGAAGCCAAACATGAGCGAGGTGCAACGGAGGAAGATCAGCAACTAGGGGAGTTAGAGGAAGTACGAAAAAGACAGCAGAGGAATGTAAAGACAAGAGAACGAAGAAAGAGGCGGAAGCAGCAAAAGAAGACAGACATACTGGCAATTAAGAGAACGCCCACGATCAATGATACGTTCGAGGATCCGGGACAATACCTAGCCGAGGAAGGCAGAACGCTGGCACAAGAAACAGACCGGAATCCGCCGTGTCCAGTTGTGATGACCAGCATAGCGGGAAAAGAAGTCCCCATGCTGATTGATAGTGGAAGTGAAGTAACCTGCATCTCAGAAGAATGCTACGAAGAACTATCAACCGAGCTAGAGAGGTGCCCAGTCTTGCCGGTCATCGGAGGGGAAGTCCAAGGTGCATTTGGCGGCAACAAGAGCAAGATCAAGAAGCAGATGCTGGTGGAAATGAAGATCCATCACGCAGTTACGACTATGCCACTCATGATCGTACCCAAACTGAGAAGACAGGCACTGCTAGGAATCGACGGGATGCAGAGATTCAGGATGCACCTCGATCTCCAAACAGGAATAGTAAAAATCGAAGAGACACCCATCCTGTATTTAGATGGAGGTAGATGGCAAACAGTCAGGATACAACCAGCAACGACTATGGAAATAAGACAAGAGAGAGAATCAGAAAACGAACTAACAGAAGAAGAAGTGGACAAAAAGTTAGATGAAGTAGAGGCGGTGCCGCCACATATTAAAGAAGAGTTTAAGACGATGATTTCCGAACAACGGGAATTATTCTCCAAAAAACCTGGGAGAATGACAGCATATATCCACAAGCTGGTCCTGAAGGATCCGACGCCGTATCTTCACAGGTCATACCCAATCCCGCTACAATACCGGGAGAAGGTGGGAGAAGAGATCAGGAAAATGGTGGAGTATGGAGTCATTGAAAGGACAACAAGTCAGTACATAAACCCCATGGTTACGGTCATCAAAAAGGATGGGTCAGTCCGATTATGCCTAGACGCAAGACAACTGAATCGCTACTTGGTAGAAGACCATGACTCCGCACCACCAACAGAAGAAATATTGAGGAGATGTGGGAAAGCTCGAGTCATGTCAAGCCTGGATATGACCAGCAGTTTTTGGCAAATCCCATTAAGCCCGGAATCCAAACAATACACGGCATTTCTTCACGAAGGGAAATGTTACCAGTTTACAGTAACTCCTTTTGGGTTGAAGACAAGCACGGCAAGTCTGATAAAAGCGCTAGACATAGCCCTTGCCGGATTGGAAAGTTTCGTGTTAAACTTCGTGGATGATATCCTGTGCATCTCGGAAACACATGAAGAACATGTGAAACATATGGGAATACTTTTCCAGAGGCTCCGGGAACACGGCCTGACACTAAATTTCTCAAAATCAGCATTCTTCAAGGAACAAGTGGAGTTCCTCGGACACATCCTTACGACAACCGGCATCAAACCACAACCGGAAAAGATACAGGCCATCCGGGACTTCCCAGAACCAAACAACCTGAAACAGCTTCGGGGTTTCTTAGGGCTGATTAACTTCTACACGAAGTTCACCAGTCAACACGCCGCAGCAACGGTGCCCCTCATCGAACTCCTGCGAAAAGGGGAACGATGGAATTGGGACACGCGAAGACAGAAGGCTTTTGAAGACACAAAAAAGCTGTTTATTGAAGACATCATACTGAGACACCCGGACCCCAAATTAGGATATATCCTGACCACAGACGCCAGTGGTTACGCGCTAGGGGCGGTACTAGGGCAAAGAGATGAAAAAGGAGCGACGGGAGTGGTAGCATTCGCGAGCCGGACGCTGAAAGGAGCCGAGCTGCGGTATACAACCACGGAAAAGGAACTGCTAGCAATAGTCTGGAGCCTCCAAAAATTCCGATCATACCTTCGGGGGGCCAAAATCCAGATTATTACGGATCATAAGGCACTAACCTTTTTAAAAACCTGTCGATTCGGGGGGGACAGACTGTTACGATGGGCACTCCTGATTCAGGAGTACGATCTAGAGGTGAAGCATTGCGCTGGGCATGAAAACCTGGTAGCAGACTGGCTAAGTCGACCAGAAAGTAAAGAGAAGGACAAAAAAAATCACCTCATAATAGCAATGGTGTTGGCTCATGAAATAAACCCGGAAATGGAAGAATGTTTCCGCGCTTTTGGCCAGGAACAGAAAAAGGACCCTGCCCTGGCGCACGTCTGGGAAGAGATCATGGAAAAAAAAGGGAGAACAGGATATCGAATCAAAGAAGAATGCCTCCAAAAGACCGACAATAAAGGGGGATGGAAAGTGGTCATCCCAAAACAAATGTTGGAACGAATGGTAAGGGAATGCCATACCCTCTATGGACACGTAGGCGCGAAGAAAACATACCGCGTCCTAGAAGAGGATTTTACACATCCACACATGGCGGAACGGGTGAGGAAAATCCTAGCGGGATGCGACACATGCCAAAGGAACAAGGTGCCGAATAAAACCAACTATGCGAAGATGCAGACAATTCTGCCAGAAGGACCAGGGGATCTATTATCTATAGATTTTTTTGGTCCACTGCCAACGGCCAGCGGCGGAGTGAAACATATCCTGGTAACGATAGATGCTTTCTCAAAATTGGTAAAATTGTACGCACTCAGACGAGCTAACGCGGAAGCTACTATAAGAAGGGTGTTCCAGGACTACATTCCGAAATACGGAAAACCGAAGAAAATCCAGTTCGACCACGGGACGCAATTTACGTCCAAACTATGGTTGGAGAAACTAGAAAAGGAAGGAATCAAAGGCATCTTCTCATCGATCAGGCACCCGCAAGGCAATATAGTCGAACGGGTAAACAGGGAATTAGGAAGATTCTTCAGAACATTCGTAGAAGAAAATCATGTCGGATGGGCTCACTGGTTACCGGTAATCGAAACATGCATCAATGACACACATCATGAGACGACAGAAGTCACACCAACGGAACTCCACACCAAGAGAAAACCTTTCCGAATATGGAGAAAGTGGATACTAGCACTCAACAAAGAGGAAGTCGACCAGTTGAGCCAGGAAGATAAAATTGCGCTCGTCCGAGAAAGAATCCGCCGGAAAGGAGAAAAAAGGGCGGAGAGATTCAACGTAACGCATGCAACGGTAACCTTTGAAAAAGGTGAAAGGGTGCTCGTAAGGGCCCTCAACGTCTCAGATCCGAGTAAAAAGAAAACCGCGAAGTTTATGCCATTATACGAAGGCCCGTATGAAATAAGCAAATGCGTAGGCATCGCGACATATCTCCTTAGGGACCCCGCGACAGGCCGGGAGAGAGGGAAATTTCACGGATGCCTCCTAAAAAAATACAAGGGAGAAACACAGCAAGAGGATCAGGAGGATAATAGGGAAAAAGAACCGGAACGAACAAACAACAAGAAAAGATAAAGAAAAGATAACCGAAAGATAACAGATGATAAGAGAGACTGCGGCTAATATCAGGAAGGTTAAAGGATCGAGAAAAGAGATCGATGGAATCGATAGGGGGCAGATAAGCCGAAAGGAGGTGGAATTCAAAACCAAGTGGAAACCCTTAAACCAAAATAATTAAAGACCAAAAGAAAACGAGGGAAAAGGAAACTACCCTCATCATCAGTTCAGCAAGAAAACGGGAAGGCAGAAAATGGATGGAGAGGAAAAAGTCAAAAAAATCACGAACGAAGAAGAAAAAAAAAGAAAAAAAAGTGCCAAAAGACGACAGAAACAACGCAACAAAAGGGAAAAGAAAAATTTACCGATAGTGGAGTACGTCAACGACTTCGAATTGTTCACGGTCACGGACGAGAACATTCGCAAGTGGTATCCCGGGATATCGTTGGACGGCCATTCAAAGATTAGCAACCAAAGAGAAAGCAACGATGGCGAGAAATTACAAAAACGTTCCGATTGAGGGAATAAGAGGCGACTACGAGGAGGTAGAGGTAGTGGGTGTCATCTCGCCGGAGCAGGTATTTATCTACCTACCCCGCGGAGGGTACGAGATCAAAAAGGTCCTGGAAAGAATAAACAACGCAGAAGGGGAAACATACCCAAGCCTCGAGGAGGAGATCTACCCCGGAAGAGGAATTCTGGTCAAGGATGGCGAAAAAAAACTATCAAGGGCGAACATCATCTCGGTCGACAAGGAGGACGACGAGGTCAAAGTCTGGCTGGGGGACTACGGTCTCGAGTTAACCTACCAGATGGAAGAGTGTCGAGACCCACCCATGTGGACGTACGGGTATCCGTGGATGACGGTCCCATGCGCCATTCACGGACTGAAACCTATCAACGGGCCGCTATACGACTGGGAGACCACAGCGCAGCTTAGAGAGGAAGCGAGGAAATACTTATGGAACCTCTCGGTAGAACAGGGAAGGACGGGGACAGAGGCGATCTACGGGCGACTGTCCACAGAGGTGGAAACATACACCGAAATGGCCGTCAGGGTAGGTGCGGCAATGAGCACCAAGAAGAAACACCCGTTCTGTTGGCACAGCGAGGGGCCAAACCTATCGTCGAGAACCGACGAATTGAGAAGATGGCGGAAATACGCCGGGCGTCCCTTGACGCCGGAGGAAATACGGGGGACGGCAGGAATGAGCAGTGTAGCGAGGCCGAGACCGCCCATATATCACATCGAGGACGAAGAGGAGTTCGAAGATGAGGAGGACGCGAGCACGTTCATCCCGAGTGAAGACGAGGAGGAATCTCCGGAGGTCTGGGACACGATCTGGCCAAACTATCAAATAGGAAACCCAGGCAATGAGAGTGACGAAGAACTGTCCGACCAGAACTCAAACATATCGGGATAAAATAAAGAAAAGTTTTTAATGAATCGACTGCGTTCAATTTCCTACCCCATCCTAAAAAGAAAAGCGATTTATTAAAACAATCAAAAAAAGAAAATAAGCAAACAAAATAGGCGAACAAAAAGAAAAGCGATTTTATTAAAACAATCAAAAGAAAATAAGCAAACAAAATAGGCGAATAAAAGAAAAGCGATTTATTAAAACAATCAAAAAAAGAAATAAGCAAACAAAATAAGCAAATAAAAGAAAAAGAGATTTTATTCATACAAAGCAAAAGAAACAATAAAAAAAACAAGCAAACAAAATAAGCAAAAATAAGAGCAAAGAAAAAGAAATTGTAGAAAAATAGGAGTTAAAGGAACAAGTAAGGAAAAAGTAAAGAAACAGACGGAAGCCAGGGATCGAAGAGACAAGATTTTCCCTCGCTGCGTATCCCTGAGTAGCGGAAGAAGAAAAATCATCCGCAGCTCAGCATCACTCCGCGATGAAAAATCAGGGGGGACAATGTAACGCTTTCCCGCCCTGGAGGTGTGGCGCCACCTGTTGAAGCACCTGGAAAGAAAAAAAACAATTAGAAATAAAATAAAGGTTAATTCAAGGAAAATGTGACAGAGGGAGGAGTTTCTCACAAATACAAGGAAAGGAAAGAAAAGATAAAAGCAAGGAAAAATAAGGAGAAATCACCGAAATTTCTAATCACTTCAAAAGCAAGAAAGTCTTAAGAAAGCTGGTACATTACTCTCCGAGAGGAGAGTGAGGGTGGCTAACTCGAGACCGACTCGCTGGAGAAGAAAGAGGGAATAAACGGGTTACGGTATAGAATTTTTAGAGAAGAATTTGAACCGAATCCAGCATCGTCGAAGTGAGAAAGTCTTAAGAAAGCTGGTACATTACTCTCCGAGAGGAGAGCAAGGGTGGCTACTCTAGAACAACTCACGGGTAAAGAAAAGGAAGGATCGAATTACATTTTGATAATAATACGGAGTGGAGCAGCAGTAAGAAGAACAATTTGTTAAGAAATCAATTCAATAGTTCTAAGAGTAAAAGAATTAATCAATGCGCAAGGGCAACCGCGGAAAGGGAACTCAGATCGACAAACAAGGAAAACATTAGGTCAAGAAGAGAGAATAAAAGAAAATAAAATAACCTACGCCACGACGAAGAGGAAAAGGAATAAAATAGCAAAATAAAGAATTTACTCACCGAAGTTCTTTTTTTTTTGAGAACACCACGTGTCGGACGGCACAAAATCGGTCGGACACATCAACGTCAAAAGACCCTGCCTCAAAGGCAAGCCCTGCAACAAAATAAAACAACAATAAAGTAGGAGCAACGAGTAAAATTTCTTAACACGGCACATACTCACCGAGATGGGAAGACGTCCCACACCAGTACCAAACTGAAGAAAGCAAACACCCGGCGGACCTAAAAACAAAACCAACACAAGAAAAACATGCACACCAAGATTAATTCACTCGAAAAGGGGCCTACCGTCTCGTAGTAATCCATAATTACGGCACACAACACAGGAAACACGTTCTCGATACACTCCGACGCCGCCATCTTAGCTGTCAACTCATCGAGAATCAATTCTCATCGATTACGACGCAGCTAATCAGACGCACTCGTACCTAATTCTCACCACGCGAAGCACCAATCACCGCACAGCAACGTCCGGTGCGCCGCGCCAATCGAATCAAAGAACGACAAGGGACAATTAGGATAAGGAACTGTGTGAATTATCAGCCGAAGCATTACGGAATTAATCACGGCAGATCGCGCCAATCACCGCAAAGTAACGACCGGTGAGACGCACCAATACAAATCAAGGAGCGAGCGTGGACACTTAAGATAAGGAACCGTGTGAACATAGCAGTATATAATCAATAAAGAATCATTAAAATTTTCTTTTTACGTCTACCCCTCAATTTTCTTCGAGTACCTAAAGAACATTTCAATATATATATTGCAACGGGGAATACGGCCTCCCTGAAGCACCTGAAACAAGATAACAATAGTTAGAAATTGATAGTTACACTACAAGCACACAGATGGACTAACACAGGAAGCAACCTCACAACACAAACATTAGAAACTAACATATAAAGAGGATCGACAGAAATAAGACGACACTTCGAAATTTGTCAAATTCTGCCAAATCTGACTTGAGAAGAGCGTAGGCCGTTATTTGCAAAGCAAGACCAGGCACTCGGAATAAGAGGGTTAAGTGGCGCTAAGCAAAGGACGTACGCTGGAGAACAGTGAAAGGAAGACAGGCGAGACGAGTACAGTAGAGGAGTAAGCGAGATAAATTAATGATTAGCCACTTACACGGATCATAGCGATTTCACCAGAGCAGACGGCCGATACAATACATATCCATTCTGGCACAGCACGAACGATGAAATTGAAACAACCATCCAAGGGAACTTCTACGAAATAGAGCACAGCTGAAATAAGAAAAATAGCGAGCTCTCGGCAACTCGCAACCCACGAAACAGTCGTCGCCATCTTACAAGGTTTTGACAGCTGATCACCGGTCATCGAAGCGCGAGACCGGCAACCTGTCATCGGGAGCGGACACCGACGCTGCGAGCGGCGCGCTCAGCAGTGAACTACGCCACGCCGACCAATGAAGAGCCGGCGAGACAGACGTAGATCGCCACACTGAGCAGGTGGCGCGGCAATCGAAAACACGCGTCATCACACCTATCACGACACATAGATTCATACTATCTAACTATCGATCTACCGAGTATCTTCAATAAATTTGCTTATTCGCTTACATTGATGGTTATCTGACTATAATTATTTCGAGCCTGAATCCTGAAATTTTATTGAAAATGCCAACGCCGTTTCAATATATATATATTGAAACGGTGCCAACGACGAGAGCCCACCTGAAACCAAAACAGATCGTTAGTATACAGACCAACGGGGAGCTAGCATTCGCACAAACGATATGACAGAAGAAAAGATATAAAGGCGCGAGAAATAAAGACACAGAGAGCGAAAACGAAGTAATACGATTTACGGACCTAAGCACTTACCCACCTACTTACCAATATTTCGGTGACAATATCCTGAAATATCCTGTCTATCAACATCCTCACCTCTGACTATCAGGAATACGCACTTGGGCGTTGTCTTTTCTGGCGCCCCTCTCCAATGCTGAACAAGCTACGAAACTGGTGGAGGTCGTCTAGATGACTACCAAAGGCTGAAAACCTGATACGAAAGAGATCCATTACCAACTACCGTTCGCCAATATCTCACTTGGAAAATTACTCACCGAGTCAACCACTATGAAGAGAAGGGTCCATATCACGTTAAAAAGCTTCAAGAATGATACGGCGAGCATCAGGCTACTACGATCCCTACACAAGATAAAATTCCACGATAAGAATAAGAAATTCTCCTAAAATACCTGCAATAAGGAAAAATTGTTAGCAAAAATTGCAGGACGACAAAATAAAACATAATCATACTTACCTCATCCTTGAAGACCGAAGTTGTATAAAAACACTCACAATTAAGCCAGGAAAAACAAAAGGAAAAAGAGAACATCAGATTTATACCTACCTGACGAAAAGTCCACGAAAGATACACAAACACGACACTGGACATTGTACCTGTTGTCACGTGCAATGTAACTAAACCATCTAATTATCTTTATCTTTTCCCTACTCGATACTTTTTTGTAGCTAAGGTCGTAAAAAGACCACAGCAGAGCCGAACGTAATGTCTTTTCCCTGAAATACGAAAATGGCACAATTAGTTGGAGCCGATCTCTACACGTCAACGAATACTCTATCTTTCTCTATACTTTCTGGAATCTATACCCGTAAGAAAAACTACACAATCGTAAAATCTAATATTTGTCGCCCAAAATGTCAAAACACCCGGACTAGATAACCCGCGTGTGCACCCGCGGAGGGAACTATCTCTCTCTCTCGCGTGGCCCACGCCACGGCGCACAGATTATAGACATATGCACGTGCAAGAAAACAGTGGACGTCTTGGCGAACGACAGTACAAATTCTGAGACAAGAAGCCCAAACGCAGTCCTCCTTGACAGGCTATAAAAATTGATCTTTATTAGTGTCAGGCCTAGAGACCGTCGACGAAATTCGTATAACGCACCCACCCCGAATATGGAAAATTCATCTTCCACCAAGATAAATTTTTCTATATAAACCCTGTCTTTCCCAGCAAAGGCGCTCAGTTTATAGTTACACTTCGTACGTGCAGTTTTATTCTGAACTCTTCACCGTATTACTGTATCTTTGGTCCCGGGTCTTCCGTATAAGAGAGTGAACCAAAAGAATACAATCAGTCGCGATAATTGGGCTTCTCGAAGCAGTAATCGTAGTAATCAAAGTATAAGTGTACGCGATTATTTTATCCGACAACAAAGCGAATGCCTCTTAAGGAGAGAAATCACAGTAGCACACAAAAAATAGGCATATTTTCGGGAATTAATTTTGGCTGAATAAAAGTATCAATCGAAAATCTGTAAAGTAGGTTTTATAGCAATACTAAAAAAGTACAAAATGTAATTTTTCAATAAAAAATATTTAAAAATGGCGGCTGCGCAGCATATGCCCCAAGCCGCCTATTTTTGAAAGCGCGTCGATGGCCGAAGACGTAGACTCCTTAATTTTTTACCTGGAAGAAAAAACCAAAATTATTTAGTTTCCATATAACAACAGCTAGCGAGCTACGTAGGATTTTTTTTTTTGATATATTGATTTTTCGCAAAACGGTGCATGTTTGAAAATAAAGTTAAATTTTTAACAAAAAAAACGCCATAAAATCGTCAATAAAAAAAAACTAAGCCATATAAAATAAAAAAAAATCCTACGTAGCTCCGTGGAGAAAGATATTTCGAAGCCACTATCAAAATTTCAAGTCGATCGGTAAAGATTTGCTCGAGTTATGTCTTCGGCGAGCTCAAAAAAAGTGGTTTCGAGAAAAACGCGTTTAAAGTTTTAAGTACTGAGTAACCATACGCAAATTTCATATACCTTTAATCGGCAATGCCTGCACCGTACAGTTCACCTTCTAAATCCACCTCCAACTTTTCTTTTTCTTTCCGCATACTTTTCAAGTCGAGTCGGGCCTGTTTTGCGCCATCACTAATAGATTTTTCCGCCTTCTTGATACGCTTTTCGTCGACCTCCACGCATAGGTTGTAGTTGTTCGGGCCGATTTTCATCCCCATGACTTCGATGACGTGTAAAACTGACATCAATCCGTCATTGAAAACGGATGTTGCGATGTTCGTACCGTTGTCAATTATTTTTTTTCCAGAATTCAAGCCTTTCGATACCATAGCCCAAACAGTAGCGTTGAAACTTTCATTGTTGTTTTGCGTATATCCCCCGATGCAGCGAGTAAGAAAATCATCCGTGACCAGTTTTTCGTAGACAGGTTGTATCGCTTCGAAAACTTCTTCACGCATTGGTAGTTTATGCGAATACCCAGCCAAAGCGTTTTCGCATTTTGCCCTTTGCCACGAGCACCATGAATTTTCTCCAGTCGGGCAATGGTCGTGTTGCGGATTTTCGTCTGTTGACATTTTATGGAACAGTGTGCCCCATATCGCGTTCTTCATTTTTTCAATCGAATGACAATTTCGATGAATGGCTAATCCAAAGTAAATTGACAGTTCGTCGATCCGCTTACCTGTCAATTTGCCTTTACCTCCTAACCCTTTGGTGTTTTTCTTCAAATTGCGAAGATGGGTGCCTATGCGTTTCTGAACATGATCGATGCATTCTTTCTTTGTTATCGTGATGTTTTCATACGGTTGAGCATCCGTGATACCTTTGAAGGTTTTGGAGTCGCCATCGCCGATGTAACTTACATACTTGAAATCATGTAGATCTTCAGAGCGCTGAAACATTTCAATTGCTGCATCGACCTGCATTTTTCCTGCTGATCGCATGCTATGCAATATTTAGATTTAACTAAAACATCGACAAGTTTACCAGTGTACCAGCCAATCAGGGAAACTAAACCGTATACAGATCAGAAGCCCCTTTTTCGCCACGATCCGTCACCCGATACCGTGATACCGTTTTTTTTCTCCTTTCTCGTTACTGATTATTTTTTCTTCATTCGCTGCATTGGACATGCTATTTTTGGAAACACCATCTGATGCAGCCAAAATATTTTCAATGTTGGTGTCGTAAACCGATTGGAAGACCGGGCGAGGCAATTCCATGAACGCACAAAGTTTTCTGATGCCTTGCAGTCCAATCCCCAGCAATCTCATGGCGAGAATAATTCTGCGATTAAATTTCGTAAGCATTCTTAATAAATGGGTTGTTCGGTATTTCTTTTTTATCACAGTTATCGCAGGATATAACGATTTTAAAACCGACGCCTCGTTTACTGCTTTCCGTAAAACGCTCATTAGAGTGGCATTCTTTGCACACCACGACGTTAGAAATTGCGGCAAAAACTGTAACGAAGTTCACGAGATGATATCCAAACGTAGGATCCACTTCAATATCATTACTATCTTTCTCTTTCAACTTCCTTGCCGATGCGCTGACATTTAAATCTCCCGGCTTTTCGATTTCGTGGCGATTTAACGGTCGCTTACGTTTCGGTCGATTTTCGTACGCAGTGTCCTTTTTCGTCCCTTTTCTAACACGACTCGACGATGTGTCACTCATAATGACAATGATTTCGAAATATCACGACAAATCAAGAAATTTCTCATCATTGACGCTACACGTGTTTTGTTCGTATGTCTATTACATATAGTGACCCCTATAGGCATTCTTAAAATTCTAGACTATTCGGAGGGCACTTTGTTCTCTATGGACTGCCGTTATACCTGCACCCATAGTCATAAATTACAGCGCGCGCCGGGATCACAAAAGGCGCTCGGAGCATACCTGAGAGGCGTTACCGCAGAATGGAAAATTTGGGCATTCGGACACTTTTGCCGTATTCCATCATTTGGTATATTATTTTTAAGACCCTAAAGCACCTTTTAAGCAAAAAATTTTTTTTCGAAAAATTGAAAATTTTACTGTGATTTTCCCCCTTGAAGTGAAAGTTACTATAAAAGAAAGCAATCCAAATCGGTCGTCAACCCAAGCACAAACCAACCCCAGCACATCTTACCGATTAAGAACAAGGGCCAGACACCTCTCCCATAAGGTAAATGAACCAATTGTACCATAAACTCGTGTCATTAGACTAAGCACCCACTAACAGTTGAAAGTCGATAGAATAAATGCATTGTGCGCATATAATTGGGATAAATCCCCTTTTTATGATCTCACTAACACAATTGCACCACCGAAACTAACAAGACTTCTCGAGGTCTTTCAACAACCAACCCACTACCCTTATTGTCCACTGACCCCTTCCTCAACGGACAATGAAAAGAGTCAGCGTTAACCGTTCGACGCTCGACTCGAATTTCCCGTCACTACCTAAGGAAATGACACTGTCAAAATAACTGGCGGCCGCCATCTTGGTCGACGGGAGAAGGAAGAATGCACGGCCAGCCGATCGCGGAAGCTCCGACGCGCCATCCCGTCATCGATCAATGAACCGAGACGTCAATATCGATTTCACAATAATATCGGGTAACGGAAGGAACTCGGCGATAAGAGAGAATAGTAATTACCGACCAGGCGAAAAAGACTGTACTAGAGCGCGCCAAAATAAACAAAATTTGAATCTTAAATCAGGTGTTATCCCAAATTTAATTTCCTATCGAGCCGAACATATTAAAATTAATGAAAAGGCAACAGCCGTTTCAATATATATTGTGACGACTTGCCGGAATCCTTCCGCCATTGTCACCTTCGGCTGCCTCTCTCGCTGCCGCACCCGCAATGTTGCCGGCAAGGCGCCAGTCGATTTTTGTATCGCTGGTATCGACAACCGGCACAACCTGGGGGTCGGGAAGGAACGGCCCGACCCCTCCATCTTCACGAACTTACCTGCATGGATCGGGTCACTTTTGTTTCACCGGAAGTGACAATCCGGTCCATCTGGATGCGTCAGCGAGATCGACAAAACCGGTAGACGCTCGGCCGCTCAGTTTGTCGATTATAGTAGAAAGGCTCGGGGTAGGTCACTCCGAGATGGCCCCAAAATATCGTCATTTTTTCCCGGGAGGCGAAGCCTCGGTCAGAAACCGAGAGTATAAATTTTCACAAATCCACTTTCGAAAACTCCTGAGATCGGAATCGTCACCACATACACCAAAAATCATAAACCATCCCGAAATCGATAACTTAATTTTTATGTTGCGAGATCTAATTATTTAGCGAGAGCAATCGAGAAAACACGAATTTATTTCCTCTATAGGGGCCGGGTTGACACTTACACCTCTCACCTCGGCGAGAGGCGACCAACGACTCTAGAGCGAGCGCGTAGAGGGAGAGAGCGCGACTTACGTACGACACGTAAGCGAGAGCGAGACACTACTAGAGCGCGTACGTAGAGAGAGACTCAGCATACGCACGGCGGGTACGCGAGACAGAGACACCTCGCTCTCTCTCTACGATGCTTCGCGAGACACCTATGGTCTCGAGCGCGACACGGTAATGACTGTCTAACAGCCAATTAAATCTCGATTATCCGAAATGCTAAATCTCTCACCGAGAGCTACTGCTCTCTCGCTCGGCACAATATTTACCATATCGAAATCGCAATTATCGACGTTATTCGAGATCTTGCGAGTACGCCGAAAATCGTATCCCCATGGTCGTCGTATATAGGAGAGCACTTACATCGGCGGCACGAGAGGGTCCCGCTCTCGCCCGCAACTCCTAAACCTCCGCTTCTCCTTATGTACGATGCACCTAATGGCGGGGCGCCGGTATTGCAGCCGGACCTGCATCAATTTCTCGAGCGTACTCGCCGGCCGTTCTTTCCTGACGGGTAACTCGATACGTCGAGCACTTCTCTCCTCGACAGCATCGAACGCCGTGTCGTTTCCTCCGTAGAACCATCTCCTTCACACCACTGCCACCATAAACGACATCTACCACGGCAGTAAAACAAAATCAAATATCGGGAGCGCATAACGATCGACGGTTTGTGCAGCGAGGGCAAACCCGATAACGGCCTTGGGACTGTGACTTTTTCCCGACATCGGGAAAATCACGTCACAATATATATATTGTCACGCCGTTGGAAGGGGGTAGGGAAATTTCGTTGATAGTTACAGAAGAAAAAAAGACTAAAAATGTAACAACACCAATAATGACTTTATTCCTCTAATCTAATTCACTATGACACGGCGGATTATCTCTGGGGTAAATCGCAAGTAAAGATAAAGTCCAATTTTTATAAATAACTTTGGGCGCCAGTTAATCTTTATTTCCCCATAGAAAATTAACAAAAATAATAAAAAAGATAACTCAAATACACAATATCTCGATACATATCGCGTTTGGGGAAGGATGGCTGACTTGTGACGATCAGAAGGGGTCGGGCGGGGAGAGCGATCTCAGGGTACGAGTTCGCTGACGCGATGGCCTCTTAATAATTACCACTGGCTTATCCTAGTTTTATATCACAGATTCATTTCCAGGTACGTATTCAATTTCAAGTTTTAATTGTAACGGCAATTCGGCCGGTCGTAGGGAAAGGGGCACTCGGGGGGAAAAGGAGTTGTTGTGTTCGTGAGGACTTGGGATTATTAAAGATCGGTGGGATAGTGTTTGATCGCGCGACTCGCGCGATCGAATGTTCTCGATCGAGGTAATAGGTAAAGGTGGAAGGGGGGTCAGGCGGGAAGGAATGACCGTTACGCGCAATTGTACGAACTTTTCCTCTCTCTCTCGCACACTCACTCTTGCTTGACTCTACACTCTTTACTCTCTATACTATTCGCTCTATACTTTCTCCTATCCATCTGCTTTATACGCCGGCTCGTCACAGAGTGACGATCGCATGGCCGGCCGGAAGCTCGCGAAATTTTCGCGCTCGCTGATTGGCTGGCATCGATCATCGATGCAGCAGCGTCACGGGTCAATGGGAGAAGGGCCGGGCGTATGATTGATTTCGGATTGACGCGAGCGGGATCTATTGGTGCGAGGTAGGTAATTAGGTCGGTCGATAAGTAGGGAATAATTGCGGACGGGAATTTATGATTGCGGGTAATAAGGAGGGTATGGGGATCGCCGTGCGCGTCATCTTTTCTTTCTTCTCATGGCCGCTCGGACGATGGGCCGGTGTGCGGGGCCGGACGGATGCTGTGTTTTTGACAGGTGGAGAGTTTTGTGTTTCGTGCGAGCTTTAATGTGAGTTTTTCTTGATTAATTATTTATTGGTGTGGTGTGAGTGGCGACTGAGATGGCTAGCGCGATAGAGACGTTTGCTGACGTTTGCTGACGTTTGCGACGGGTACTACGACGATGACGACGAGGACGAGGACGCCGGCGCCGATGACGACGACGACGACGACACCGACGACGACGACAGCGACGACGAAGATGACGACGATGACGACGATGACTTGCTGGGTTGACGGTGATGGTGGTTTTTGGTCTTGCGGGCCAGTCTCATTGGACTGTCTATCTTTCGTAGGTGAGTGATTGCACGGTATTTTATAAACTAGGTAATGTCGTACTTATACTTATCTTTCCCTTTTGTTGCAGGTGTGAGACGGCTGCCCTTGCACGAGCCAGCTGCAGGGGAGGTTGCGACATTGTGGGGCTTGGCGTCACAATATTTATTTATTTATTTTTTATTCAAAGACAAGCAATTCGCGTGGAGGGATACGACGTATCAGAATAATTACTACGTTACTCAACGATCGGGCATACAATGAATATCTCAAAGTACTTCACAGATCGATCGATGTAGAGATAGGTCAAGGCACTTTAGAACCGGTATACATGCTCAGAAAATACCAAGGATGACGCACATCGCAGAACGAGTAGGATTGTGGTTCTCAACCAATCTCCAACAACCGTTAAATTTCCCGATTGATTTTTTCAAAACAATCTCCCGCAAAAGCTCGAAATTATCAAACGACTCACTCGGATATCACTTTTCGATAAGCGAACGGACGTTAAAACGTGGGTCACCCAAACACAACAACTGGGCGAGGCGAGTGGTCTGCGAACCGTATTTGCGCCGTGATCGGTCCACGCGCCGTCTTCAAGCCTCGATCGATCCACGCGCCGTCTCCAAGCCCCGATTGGTCCACGCGCCCGACTAACACTAGAGATCACGCGAACAAAAGTTGATCATTATTTTTTTTTTTCTCTACAATCACGTTCAACGCTCCACAGGAGAACTTCGTACCGGTTGGGCCGCGTGTCGCATCTGTGCCTCGATCGATCCACACGCCGTTTCGTGAGCCCCGATCGGTCCACGCGCCGTCTCCTGAGCCCCGATCGGTCCACACGCCCGACGAACACTAGAGACGCCGCGAAGAAAACTTGAACTTTAAGCTTTTTTTCTGTCGTCCAACGGTCGAAGTTCTTTATTCTATCACGATATTACGACGCAATATATCTGACCTATGATACTGCCTCGTCGCGGTTTTCCGAAAGTTGATTGGTCTACATGTAACTTCATTGAATAATCTGCATGAGCTCGAGCCCGTCGACACTCGTGTTCACAAAAACAATTTCAAGAAATTCTTTTGGGCAAGAAACCATTTCACTGCGACCGCCAACGACATAAAAAATTGTTATCAAATATTTGGCAAAGTCCGAACGTGTACATCGCGCCCGGTCCCGTTCGAAACTAGTTTACCCCCCTTGCCGCCGTGACTAAGACCGGTCGGCGCCGAACGGCATGCGGACCAGCTCGTACCTATAAGAGAGACGATGAGTCGGCTCGTAGGCGTCGACTTTATTTATTATTTATTTATTTCTCTTCCCTTTGCAGTTTGGGAGCTCGCGCTGATTACTGCCTTTTTTTCATTTCGTGTTACTATTTGCTGTTTGCAGTTGGTGGTTCGGTTGGAGAATTATTACTTGAAGTTAAAGTTATATTTTCACACATTTTTCTCTTCAGTGGGTTTCATTTCCCGTCTTCCATGTGGGTCACTTGGCCATCATAGTTTGACGTTTCCGTCCCCGCCGCGAGGAGGCGGCCCTTAACTATGTATCTAGCGACATGAGTGTGCTTACTTCTATTCTATCTCACCCATCGAGCTCTAGTCTCGGCTTCTGTTATCTAATCCAGAACCTTACGCTCGGCGTTTAGCATGCGTCAGTCGGGTTTCCATGTGTTTCCGTCTACTGCTGCCCCACAGTGGCCACCCGTGCTCGTCTTATTTCAGCTGCAGCTTTAGCAAACGTCATGAATTTCAAGTATTTTTCCTCGGAGTTTATAAGTTCCGTCCAGCTATTTCGGTATGTTCGTAATTCTTGGTTTCGGATCTCGTCGTACATACGGCACTCGAACATTACATGTTCAATCGTTTCCTCTACTCCGCGGCACGAGGGGCAATCCGGAGAGCAGTCAACGCCTCTTCTGTGTAGTGAGCTATTAAACGAACCATACCCTGTCAAAATATAGACCGTCAATCGTGGTGGTTTAAACCACTTCATCCTGATTCCGAACTTTACATCCGGGATAAAGCGGTACGTGGAACGGCCATGCACGCCTTCATTCCATCTGCCTTGCCATACGCGTATAGCCTCCTTTTTTATGGCGTCCCTTTCTGCAATCACCTCTATTTCGGCAACCTCAGCTCTAGGGTTAAATAGGTAATTATGCCAGTTAACAGGTATGTAGCGTTTTACTCGATTCAGCATTCCCCTTACGCAGATCTCCAAATCCAGAGGCAATACCCCTCCAATGACCTGCATTTCGATTGTCGATGTTGTTCTGCGGGCTCCAGTCAAGGCCAGCAGCATCGGCCTCTGAGCAGCGCCTAGATTCCTCCTAACGTGACTATTTTGGGCTCTTTCGTGCAGTAACATTGCTTCGTGCGTCGCTATTGGCAAATAAACTGTTCTGTAGAGAATGTCCAAAATCGGCCTCCGTATACCCCATTTCTCATGCGCATGTCTCTTTACGGCCATTATATACCGTGTGAGTTTTTCGCGAAGTCTTTTTACATGCGTACTATACCCTACACCTCCCTCTACGTGTACACCTAGGTACTTGTAACAGTGAGTGTACTTGATTACATTCCCATTTATTTTGATTTTCGGGAGCCGTTGTGAGTCGAACTTACCTTTGACCATCATTGCATTCGTCTTGGATGTAGATACCTTTAGCTTATAAAATGGGCACCACTCGTGTAATCGTTGCATCACTGCTGCAACAGCAGCGCTGCGTTGCAGCGCTGCTGTTGTTTCCAGCTGGTTCCTCGAATCACCTTTTATAAGAAAAGCGATATCGTCTGTATATGCTGTAACTTCCACTGTGTCTGCGAGGAATACATTCTTCAGGGTTGTGAGGAATCCGTCTAAACACCAGTTCCACGCGTATGGACCAATGACAGAGCCCTGCGGGCATCCACTGCGTACTTTCCGGGAAATCTTGTCGAATTTGTTATAGACTTCGACTTTCCTCTTTTTAAAATAACTGCTGACTATCTTCAGTAGTACACTACTGCATGCCGCTTCTATTAATCGGACTTTTATTGCGTGCCACCACAGGTTGTCAAAGGCACCCTCAATATCCACAAATGCCGATATGGCATAATTTTTCTCATTTCTGAGTATACCCTCTTTGAAGTTAAGTAGCGCGTCCTCGACGGACACCCCGCTCTTAAAGCCAAACTGATGTCTACTTTCGAGTTTCGCTTCAACATATTGTCGCTGTATCCTATTTAAAACGATCCTCTCAAATATCTTGCTAACAGCTGGCAAAAGGGCAATTGGCCTGTATGACCCTATGGCTTCTGGGCAGGCGTGCGGCGATTTAGGGATTATCCTCAGGTCTGCGATCTTCCAGTCTTCTGGGATCTTATTCTCACTCAGGCATCGATTGTACAGTAGCAGAAGTGTCTCTCGTCTATATCTCCAGACCGCTCTCATAACTTCAGGTCCCAGGCCTTCACGCATGCTTCACTTCCGCCTGAGTGATATCGGGTTCGAGGTTGTGGTTCGCGTATTTTTGAACCCTGAGTCTGGCAGCGTTGTGTAGCTTATTCTCTGATCCCTTGTCATCATTTGGAGTGACTTTTTCTAGCAGGGTCTCGATAGACTCCTTCCATGAGCGAGTTTAGGGGCTCTAATACTTCCGCCATTCGGAAGTATTAGACCCCCTATACAGCACTTCTTTTGCGTTTTGTTCCTGGCGATGTTATGTAGCTACCCCCAAGGGTTCTCGTTTCGTTTGACATGCACAAACTTTTTCCACGCCAATTCTTTACGCTCTCTGATGGCCTTTGCGTAAGCATTTCTACTCTTTCTGTATTGCCGCAACAGATGGTCGATATCCTCCATTCTATTTAAATGGCGCGCACGAGCCAGCTGTTTTTTGGAAGAAGCAGCTTTACTACGAAGCACAGACAGTTCGTCACACCACCATGGAGCTATTCGGTGGTGGCGCTTCATTTTCGGCATAGAGTACTCGCATGCCTCCGTGACAACCCTTATAATATGTCGATTAATAACATTAACCTCCCTGCTCTTAAGGATTTCAAGCGTATCGTCATTGAGATTTTCAAGTAGTGCACGCCCAAATTTCTCCCAATCCGCACGGTCCGTTCTATATGATGCCCTTTCGGTGTATAATGGCGCATTCAGAACCTTCGTTGCCAACCTCATCATTATTAAGTTATGATCACTGGTGGCGCATAATCTGGTCACAGACCACGCAATTCTTCGGCAGCGCATTCCCCTGCTTGCCAATGTCACATCAATGTTTGATTCACCTCTTGAGTTTGCAAAAGTGCTTTCAGCGGATCGCCTGTTCAAGACTGAAAGGTCGTTTTCAACTATGAACTCTTCCAAGAGACTGCCCCGCTCGTTGGTCTCGGAGGAGAACCATGTCGTTGACCGGGCATTGGCATCCATGCATACAAGCACTTTCGGTTCGTCCAGCCTGGCCAGAGTTACATGCAGTTCTTCTAAGGAATTCTCGATGGGTAGAGAGAATTGACAGTAGAAATGAATGGTCTGAAAGCGTTCCCGACCAAATTGCACTTCAAAGCACATAATGTGCTCGGGGTCTCCGATCGGCAATTGAAATACTTCCACCTTATCTAGAGCAATGGCCGCTGCAACCCACGGCTTCTTCACCGGCAGCTGAAATGTACACGAGTTTCGTCCATTGAATCCCCGGACTCGCCCATTATATGAATACGGCTCTTGCAGACACAGAATGTCGAGATTTTCCTCAACCATTATTCTATTTAGGTCTGCAGCTACATCAATAGACCTCTGCATATTGATTTGCCATATTTTCAACTCCATTGTATTTTTGACTTATAGAAGTCCAATTGCTTTATGTATTCCGGGCATTGATTACTTCTGACACTATGCGCCGTATCCTTTCTCTTGGTGCCGATGCAGTGGTGACACTTTGGTGTCTCTTTGTTGGGACAAGCCTCGCGTAGATGCTCCTCACTTCCACAATGTTCGCACTTTTGTTTACCTGCACTACAGGATTTGGCAATGTGGCCATATCCAAGACACTTGAAACACCTCGTTATATTTAGATATTCTTTAAACCGGTATGTCCGCCAGCCCATATATATTCGATTTGAGTCTGCAATTTCTTTGTATTCTTTTGCCGGCAACTGATCGATCCGGTTGACCGAACTTGAATTCTCCTTAGGTTTGAAGGAGTGCCGAAAGACAACATTTCCCTTAGCTTGCTCGATTTCTGCTTCCGTACGCTCTCTAAGATTTTTCCGGACAAAGTCATCTTTAAGCTCATCAGCAGTAAGCTCTTTTTATATGATTACACTTGGGTTAAGTGTTTTCCGTTTGGAAGTCATCAGACCAGCCTCTGCCATATCCGCATTGCGAATAATATCAGCATCTGCCCTACTGCTGAGCTGCATTACGACTCCCTTTATACGGAGTTGCCGCATACTATGTACTTTGAGGGCGCCCCGCTTCGCTTTTAACACTTCTGTAATCTTTAGTTTTATTTCATCGTTTGACCTCGTGTCCGTCTCCGATGTAAGTTTAATAAGAATAACTTCAAATTGTTCCCTCTTTCTTGTCGGAACAGTCCGTGGATGGTGGACGGTCACCGGTGTTGGCTTTTCCTTTGCGGTTGGAACGGCTGTTGCCTCAGCATAGCTACGCGACACGTTGGAGCAGCACTTGTGTTCCACAGCTAGTTTCTCATACAGTATATTCCGGTGATGAAGTCTAGACTCCAATACTACCCATTTCGACAAGATAAATCGGATTGCTGTTCTACTTCTTTTATTTGCGTCATTAAAGAGGTACGCCTCCAGGGAAGCCCTTTCGGCGCTGACCTCATGCTCAATCGGTTTCTCAATAATAGAATCAATATCAAGGTCCTCCGTTTCTCGTCTTCTTTTCGAGCCAAGAGCTATTCCATCTATAGATGAGATCGAACTTGACTTACTACGAAACCCCTCAGACTGGACGACGTGCACCAGAGTACTCGCCTCCATCTCCTCAACGTTTTGAGTATTCCTCTCCCGAGATTTTGTTTTTTGTTTAGTTTTATTCTCCATACTGATCCCATGAGTGGGAAGGGGGGGGGGGGGGTCAACCCGGGCAGAGCCGCCTTACCCGGGCAAGCCTAATTACTCTGGGGGGTCAGCAGGTACCCCAGGGGGATCGTTATAAACCGTCATGTTTAAGGTCCAACGGCCATTCATCCTTGGCGCGATGCCGTACACCGTGAATTAGGAGGTTGGCTCTTAGTCTGGTCCTTCACCTCGAACAACTCCAGCGTGGTTAGACCTGCCAGGAGTTAGACTCCCGCTGGCACACCTTCAAGGATCATCAGGACTCGCAAGCAGCCCCCCCCCCCCCTCCACCACAACAAAGTAGCGAGCCACGGGGGAGTCGTATGCGTTGTCTATCGGCTGAATATGAAATGTAACATAATTGCGCAGCATTACCATGGGTCGGTGTGTTTGACCGAATGGCTCATATGTGGCATACCGCCGTGGGCGTTATCGTGTTGTTATGTTTCATATCGTATCTATACAATACGGAACATTTTCGAACTGAGCATCGACTCACCCATTTCCCGACGAGGGATACATTTGGGAGAAGAGTCCAAACACGAAGATATAAGAAAAATGCTCCATGAAATGGGGTACGTATTGTCGCGCCGAGTCGAAAGATTTACTAGCGTCAACAGTTACGAAATGTTAACGATCGGGGATATTTCAAAAGAGAATTAATCGGATGAGCACACGGGTGTATATAATAGTGTAAAATTTGAGGTGTGCTATCCGCAGAGAAAAGACTCGATTTGTGAACGTGAAAAAAGATAAGTGTGAGCGCGTCGTCGTGTTGTAGTCGGAATTTATCGTCCCCGTCTATGCGGCGGCGGCAACACCAATAAACGAAACGAGGAGAGAGAAAAGCACGTTAACAAATATATTTTTATAAAACGTCTCTCTCTCTCTCTCGAGCTCTCGAGCTCTCGAGCTCTCGAGCTCTCGTACATAAAGGGAAGCTCCCTTCTTGATCCTGCCAGTAGTCATATGCTTGTCTCAAAGATTAAGCCATGCGTGTCTCAGTACATGCCGTATATTAAGGTGAAACCGCGAATGGCTCATTAAATCCGTTATGGTTCCTTAGATCGTACCCATATTTATTTGGATAACTGTGGTAATTCTAGAGCTAATACATGCAAACCAGAGCTCCGACCAGAGGTGGGAGGAACGCTTTTATTAGATCAAAACCAATCGGTGGCGAGCTCGCTCGTCCACCGTTTACCTTGGTGACTCTAAATAACTTTGTGCTGATCGCACGGTCTTAGTACCGGCGAGGCATCTTTCAAATGTCTGCCTTATCAACTGTCGATGGTAGGTTCTGCGCCTACCATGGTTGTAACGGGTAACGGGGAATCAGGGTTCGATTCTGGAGAGGGACCCTACGGCTACCACATCCAAGGAAGGCAGCAGGCGCAAATTACCCACTCCCGGCACGGGGAGGTAGTAATGAAAAATAACGATACGGGACTCATCCGAGGCCCCGTAATCGGAATGAGTACACTTTAAATCCTTTAAAGAGGATCCATTGGAGGGCAAGTCTGGTGCCAGCAGCCGCGGTAATTCTAGCTCCAATAGTGTATATTAAAGTTGTTGCGGTTAAAAAGCTCGTAGTTGAATCCGTGTGTGACGATGTTGGTTCATCGCTCGCGGTGTTTAACTAGCATGCCGTGAAACGTCCTACCGGTGGGCTTAGCTCTTCGCGGGGCGGTCCAACTAATATCACATCGTGGTGCTCTTTATTGAGTGTCGAGGTGGGCCGGTACGTTTACGTTGAACGAATTAGAGTGCTTAAGGGGCGGGGGGGGGGGGGTCTTGAATTTTTTTATTTTTTTTATTGAAGTATAAAATCTCAAGAATGTTGTGTCCAAATTTTAGAGCGATCCGAGCAAAACTCACGGAGTTATGAATTTTCAACCATTCGAGAATAATCCGTATACCTGCGCGACCGCTGCGGAGAGTCGCAACTTGGTTGCTATATTTCGTCATTTTTTGAGTCAAATGCATACCTATATATCTGTACATACCCGGACATTCCTGTATATTCCTATACATACCTATTATAGCCCTTCGAATTATTTAACATTCCTTGATCAGTCTAAAACGAGTCGTTACTCCGAGCAGTTGTGTGTATACGCTAGCAAGTCTCGTCTCAGTTTTCGTTCGATTTTTGGAGTGCTCATGTTTTGGTCGTTTGTTCATAAAAAATGCCGAGGAAAGTTGATAGAAGTGACAGAAAAAGGAACGGTTCCCGATTGGACAGATCAAAGAGAATTGTACCTCCGCACAAGCGCCAGAAAGACGCTGTTGAGGCTGTAAGTAGTTCGTCGAGAAACATAAGTGAAAATACGTGTGTGGAAGAAGATCTTAAAAAACATTATAGAATTGTAGATTTTCTCCTTGTGTTTTCAACTCTTGCTACGTTAGTGAAATGTGCAGAATGTGGAGAAAAAATATCATTCCAATCTTGCAAGAAGGAAGTTCTTGGCGTCAATATAAAAGTTACTTGCGAAAAATGTCAACTTCGTTACGTTCCGTCAAGTGAAAGAATCGAATCTCGTATCTATGAAATCAATTATAGATTTGCTTTCGCAATGCGTGTGCTAGGTTTAGGCTTAGCTGGATGCGATAAAGTTTGCGGCCTGATAGATTTAGCCAGTTCGTTTATGGCAAAATCAAGCTACACCTCGTACATAAAGAAAATGAGTGAAAGTATAAAAAATGTTACACATGCCTTTTTTGCCTCCGCCGTAAAAGAAGAAAACGAAGCAACGAGTGAAGAAAATAATACTAAAGAACTAACTGTATCAGGAGATGGTTCATGGAAAAAACGAGGGTTCTCTTCGCTGTATGATGTTTCTTCGTTGATTGGACACTACACCGGAAAAGTTATTGATATTCTTGCGAAAAGTAGTTATTGTCACTGTTGCGAAGTTTGGAAGAGAAAATTAGGCACCGCAGAATACGAACAGTGGTTTGAGGAACATACAAATAGCGGAGAATGCAAGGTTAATCACGTCGAACCAGCTGGCAACATGGAAGTCGCAGCTATTGTCGAAATGTTCAAACGTTCAGATAGCAATTTTGGAGTTCGGTATCAAAACTATATTGAAGACGGAGACTCGAAGACGTACAGTGGCATCGTAAATTCTAAACCTTACGGTGAACATTTTTCGATCAACAAAAAAGAATGCCTAGGGCATGTACAGAAACAGATGGGAACGCGTTTGCGAGCCCTAGTGAAGTCGAGTGTAGTCGAGACGGAGACAAAAACGGGACAAAAAGTTCGAAGAAAAAGTCTTTTCGGTAAAGGAAAACTTAAGGCTAAAATGATTGATAAGCTAATTGTATATTATGGTTTAGCTATTCGTCGCAATCATAATTCAGTGGAGAAAATGAAAAAAACCATTTGGGCAACGTACGAGCACTACTCATCAACCGACGATAGTCCCCAGCACAATAATTGCCCGAGCGGCGAGGACTCCTGGTGTGAATATCAAAAAGCTGCAGCGGCAAATAGTTTAAAGTCATTTAAACACAATTATGATACGCTCCCTAACGAAGTTCTCACTGCATTGAAACCCATTTACGAGGATTTGAGCAAAGAGGCCCTCCTGGAGCGATGTCTCGGCGGTTTTACCCAAAATAATAACGAAAGTCTCAATCAACTCATCTGGAAAATTTCTCCAAAATTTTTCTCGTGTTAGTGTTAGTGGCACCGCAATAGTGGTAGAAATTGCAGCTAATGTAGCAGCATGCACATTTAATGAAGGATGTTTTGCTCTGCTTACGTTTATGCAAGAGATGGGCATAAAAAGTGGACCGAGTGCTCACGAATGGGTGCGCGCCGTCGATCGAATACGGATATGTCGAGCGGACGAAAAAACTCCAAATGAGAGCAAAGAAAGTGGAATTTTTCGAAGACAACTACAACAAGATGCTTTGGACATCCTGAAGGATAGCTCACTACTGTACGGACCCGGTATCGACGATTCTATGTAAGTATATGGCGAAAAACACAAAAAAAGATCGATTTTTTCGTGTCCAAAACTTTAAACCAATTTTCCCACACTTCATGTTTTGAAAGTCGGTGGACACTGTCCCCCAAAAACTACTGGACCGATCCTCTTGCAATTTTGCACACACTTTCTCAACATAATACATGAGATAACGCTGTCAAGTTTTTTTTTCGAATTTGTTGTTATTTTTTTTTACAACAACAAATATGTGAGATTTTTGAGGCGAAAATCGCATTTTTAACTTCAGACGGTCACTAAAATTCGAAAGAAAAAAAAAAGAAACTCGGCAGCGTTACCTGGGGAAATATGTCCACTAACAGAATATTTTTGGTTTTTTTGTTTCAGATGATCCACTCACGAGTTACGATGTCCACCGCATTTCAATATTTTTTTTTTCGTCTCGGGTGATTTGCTGCCAACAGCTCATTTGTTAATATTTTTGGCTGAAATTTTCATGAAATATTCTTAAAATGTCATTCAATGATATTGTAATATTTTTGTTTAATAAACATTGTCCGTATCTCGTAAAAAAATTCGAGAAAAAGTGTCTTTTTTAGCTGTACAGACCGAATCCCCTCCTTAAAGCAGGCTAACTTCGCCTGAATACTGTGCACGGAATAATGCAATAGGACCTCGGTTCTATTTTGTTGGTTTTCGGAACCCCGAGGTAATGATTAATAGGGACAGATGGGGGCATTCGTATTGCGACGTTAGAGGTGAAATTCTTGGATCGTCGCAAGACGGACAGAAGTGAAAGCATTTGCCAAAAATGCTTTCATTAATCAAGAACGAAAGTTAGAGGTTCGAAGGCGATCAAATACCGCTCTAGTTCTAACCATAAACGATGCCAGCTAGCAATCGGCCGAAGTTCCTCCGATGACTCGGCGGGCAGCTTCCGGGAAACCAGGCTCTTGGGTTCCGGGGGAAGTATGGTTGCAAAGCTGAAACTTAAAGGAATTGACGGAAGGGCACCACCAGGAATGGAGCCTGCGACTTAATTTGACTCAACATGGGAAACCTCACTAGGCCCGGGCACCGGAAGGATTGACAGATTGATAGCTCTTTCTTGATTCGGTGGGTGGTGGTGCATGGCCGTTCTTAGTTGGTGGAGCGATTTGTCTGGTTAATTCCGATAACGAATGAGACTCTAGCCTGCTAAATAGGCGTACGTTCTGGTCTCTCGAAGGCCTCTCGACCTCACGGTCGGGCTGGTTTTTACTACCGACGTACAAACAAATCTTCTTAGAGGGACAGGCGGCTTTTAGCCGCACGAGATTGAGCAATAACAGGTCTGTGATGCCCTTAGATGTTCTGGGCTGCACCCGCGCTACACTGAAGGAATCAGCGTGTCTTCCCTGGCCGAAAGGCCCGGGTAACCTACCGAACCTCCTTCGTGCTAGGGATTGGGGCTTGCAATTATTCTCCATGAACAAGGAATTCCCAGCTCGGCCCGTGCCTTGGCCTCCCGCGGATCTTCCTTGCTGCGAGGCTTCCTTGGCGGTTTGCGCCATCTTGGTCGTCCTCTTCGGCCGCCATTCAATGCTCAGCTCAGAATTGGCACAGACTAGGGGAATCCGACTGTCTAATTAAAACAAAGCATTGCGATGGCCCTCGCGGGTGTTGACGCAATGTGATTTCTGCCCAGTGCTCTGAATGTCAACGTAAAGAAATTCAAGCAAGCGCGGGTACACGGCGGGAGTAACTATGACTCTCTTAGGCAGGCCGGTGGCCTAGTGGTTAAGCTACACGACTACCGTTCGGAAGGTACCGGGTTCGAATCTCGGTCGTGGTCAAAATTTCAATATGGTTTTTTCTCCGAACAAAAGTTGTGTAGTGGCCCTACTAGGCCGCAGGAGTGCTCCCCCCTCAAAAAGGGGGGCACTCTAGGCCGGACCCCCCCCCCTCCGTCATAAAGGGGCCTGTCCCGATTGTTCTCTCTCTTTCCTTTATCCAGAAAGAGGGAGGAGAATCTAGGGGTGTCTTGCCGAAGACCGGGCCTCTGGGGTTGCCAGCCCCTTTGGCTCATATAGTTGGCCCAATTACAAGAAACCAAGCCTCGGAAAGCAACAATGGCGGGCCGCCCACTGGCGGCTCCGCCCCAACTAGAGTAGTAGGTAATTCCAGGAACACCCAATACGATTGCGACTTCCCAAACTGTGGGAGGTCATTCACCACCAACACCGGCCTCGGAGTCCACAGGAGAAGAGCACACCCAGAGGAGCACGACCGCAGGATGCCAGTACCAACTAGGCCACGATGGACCGAGGAGGAGACGGCGATGCTTGCCCGTTCAGAGGCGGAACTCGTCCTGAGACCAGGCGCTGGAACCCCTCTTCCGGCGCACCCTGGATGCCATAAAAAAGCATCGCCAGGGGGCGGGATACCGGGAAAGGGTGAGGCGCCTGGTTGACGACTCAGAGAGCCAACGCCCGCCTCCACGCCGTCGCCTCCACGAGCTGACCCAATCAACGACGAATTCCTCCAGTATCTCCAAAGTCTTCCACCAGTAGAGGGACCACAGTACCACCATGACTACCTCCAGGACATCATCAACCAACTGCACACCGCAAGCATGGGCGACACCAAGGCCCGTGTGGCGCTATACCTACGAATGATACACCCCCCAAAGCCGCGACCGACCACCACACGCCACCGCCACCACCACGAGAACACCAACAGGAGACAACGACGAAGAAAGGAATACGCCGACACACAGAGAATGTGGGACAAAGACCGGAGGAGATGCATCAACACCATTCTGGAGGGCCGAGCCGAGACCCCACTCCCACCACAGGAGAGAATGGAGCCCTACTGGCGAACGGTCATGGAGGAACGGAATGATTCCACCCTCCATGCAACAGTGCCGCCCACTATCTTTACGGCACTCTGGGCTTCCATTCTCCCAGCCGACCTAAAGTGGGTAAAATATCCCTCGAACACCGCTGCAGGACCGGAATGGGGTAACGGCTCGGGAATTCAATGCCATCCCGCGGCCAGTACTCCACAGAATATTCAATATAATAATGTTCTGTGGAGACCTTCCAGAGGATCTCCACCTGTCGAGGACCATCTTCCTGCCAAAGACGGCAGCACCACTAGATCCAGGAGAATTCCGGCCCATCACCTTCCCCTCCATCGTCGTCAGAGGATTCCACAAGATCCTGGCCACAAGAGTGACCCGCACCATCAGGACTGACGAGCGACAGAGGGGATTCAGAGAGGGGATTGATGGATGCCGGGATAACACCTTTCTCCGGCACGCCCTCCTCAAACGCCACCACTCCACCTTCCGGGACTTGTACGCCGCATCACTGGACGTCCGAAAAGCCTTCGACTCAGTTGCACACTCCGCCCTCATCACGGCCATGACATCGGCCGGCTGTCCACCAGGACTCACACGGTATATGAGGGCGGTACTTAACAACGGGCGTACAACCCTGGAGGGAGACGGATGGATGACAACAGTCTCTCCACGGAGGGGGGTCAAGCAAGGCGACTCCCTATCTCCCATCGCATTCAATATACTCATCGACGGACTGCTGAGGAGCCTAACACCGGACATCGGGTGCAAACTGGGGGAAAGGACGATCAGCGCCACAGCATTCGCCGATGACTTGATACTCTTCGCGGCCACGCCCCGTGGGTTGCAAACCTTGATCGACAACACTTAACGCTACCTACATCAATGTGGAATGGGAATCAACCCGGAGAAATCCGTCACCATCGGAATCAAGGCCAACCCACGGCGGAAAAGGACCGTGGTCGACGTGCACACCACCTTTGAGTGCGATGGGAGGGGGCTCCGCATACTCCACCAACGGGAGAGACTGAAGTACCTTGGGATCCAGTTTACACCATATGGGAGAGCCAAGTTTACCCCCAACGACATCCTGGGGCAAGGACTCCAAGCGCTCACCACTGCGCCCCTAAAGCCACAACAAAGGCTATGTGCTCTAAGGACAGTACTCCTACCCAGAAGCTACTACCACCTGGCTCTGGGAGACGTAACAATTGGAGTCCTTAATAAAGGAGATAGGATCGCCAGGAACGCCGTACGACGATGGCTGGCTCTCCCACACGATGTGCCTACCCCCTACTTCCACGCATCAACTACGGAAGGGGGATTAGGCATACCATCGCTAAGGTGGGCGGCACCACTCCAAAGAAAGGCGCGAATCCAGGCAGCGATGAAGGACAATGCCAACGGGTCACCGGATCGATACCTCGAGAAGGAATTGGAGAAATGTACGCGCCGACTTTGGGATAGGGAATAACTCGACACCACCGCCCAAGTCCAGCAGCGTTGGGCCTCCCTTCTCCACGGTTCTGTCGACGGAGGGGCACTAAAAGACTCGCGGAATGTCCCACAACAACATCAGTGGGTCGTCGACGGGACCCGCCTACTCTCCGGGAGGGACTTCGTGAACTGCGTTAAATTACGAATCAACGCACTACCTACGAGGTCCCGATCGGGGAGAGGCAGGCCTCAAGACCGCTCATGTGGAGGAGGATGCCAAAGAGTGGAAACACTCAATCACATCGTCCAGATGTGCCACAGGACGCACGGCATGAGAATAAAGAGGCACAACGCTATAGCCGCCTACATAGCGAGAAACCTACGATCCCAAGGATACGTGGTGCAAGAGGAGGAAGTCTTCAACACAGAAGAAGGACGGCGTAAACCCGACATCGTCGCGGCGAAAGGACCGACGGTGGTGGTCATCGATCCACAGGTAGTGGGGGAACAGACGGACTTGGAAGCAGCACACCGACGGAAGGTCCAGTACTACAGCCAAAATGGGGGTCTTCGGGCCGCCATTGAGGCCAAGTACGAAAGAACGCACCTACGCTTTCATTCGGTGACAATGTCCTGGAGGGGTATCTGGTCCAAGACATCGGCCGAGGAGCTACTCGGAGGAAGGATACTCAAGAAGACTGAGCTTAAGGTCCTCGCAACACGAGTGCTCTGCGGGACAACAGCAGCATACAGGGTGTTCCAGCGGACGACGACGGACCGGAGAACAAGGATTGGGTGATTCCTGGAATTGCTTAGATAGTAGAGGGGTGCTACCTGCCCTACAGGTATAAATATCCGATAGTTGTAAGTGATGTAAGAACCGTGTACAATAAAGAGGATACATTTTAGTGGCGCTACTAGGTCGCAGGAGTGCTCCCCCCTCAAAAAGGGGGGCACTCTAGGCCGGCCCCCCCTCCCTCATAAAGGGGCCTGCCCCGATTCTTCTCTCTCTTTCCTTTATCCAGAAAGAGGGAGGAGAATCTAGGGGTGTCTTGCCGAAGACCGGGCCTCTGGGGTTGCCAGCCCCTTTGGCTCATATAGTTGGCCCAATTACAAGAAACCAAGCCTCGGAAAGCAATAATGGCAAGCCGTCCTCCGGCGGCTCCGCCCCAACTAGTAGACTTACAGATCATTCTAGAACCACCGAACACCGCTGCGAGCACCCAGGATGCGACCGCACGTTCACCACCAACACCGGCCTTGGCATACATCAGAAGAGAGCACACCCGGAAGAATATGACCGCCAGATGCCACTACCAATCAAGGCACAATGGACCGAGGAGGAGACGGCCATGCTTGCACGGTCAGAGGCGAAGTTGGTGCTTCGAGGCGAGCGCTTCATAAATCAAGCTCTGGAACCCCTTTTCCGGCCCCGCACCCTTGACGCTATCAAGATACATAGACAAAAAGCGGGGTACCGGGAGAGGGTGCAACAAATAATAGCAGAGCTCGAGGCACCAACGCCCGCCCCTGTACCGTCTCCTCCTAGAAACGACACCAACGACGAATTCCTCCGGTACCTCCAAGGACTGCCCAACATCACGGGACTAGAATATCACCAGGATTACCTCCAGGACATAATCAGCAATCTACACACCACCGATAAAGAAGGCACAAAAACCCGTCTTGCCCTATTCCTGAGGATGATCTACCCACCAAAGCCAAGAATGGCCACCACCAAGCGCCAAGAGCCTACCAACATCAGCAGGAGCCAGCTACGGAGAAGGGAATACGCCGACGCGTAGAGAATGTGGGACAAGGACAGGAGGAGATATATCAATACTATCGTGGAAGGCTGAGTCGAAACCCCTCTTCCACCACAGGAAAGGATGGAGCCCTACTGGAGAGCCGTAATGGAGGAATGGAATGAATCCACCCTCCAGGCATCAGAGCCAACGACAATCCATACGGAACTATGCGCTCCAATCCAGCCAGACGAATTAGTGGGGATAAACTATCCGCCCAACACCGCGGCAGGCCCGGTTGGGGTGACGGCTCGACAATTCAACTCCATACCACGGCCAGCACTTCACAGAATGTTCAACCTAATGATGCTCTGTGGAGACCTACCTGATTATCTCCACCTGTCCAGGACCATCTTCCTGCCGAAAACGGCAGCTCCAACAAGTCCAGGAGAATTCCGGCCCATCACGATCCCCTCCATCATTACATGAAGCCTACACAAGATCTTGGCACCAAGAATGACGCGAACTATCGCCATCGACCATCGACAGAGAGGCTTCAGAGAGGGGATTGATGGATGCCGGGATAACACCTTCCTCCTGGACACTCTCCTCAAGCGCCACCACTCCGCCTACCGGGACATGTACGTCGCATCATTGGACGTCCGAAAGGCGTTCGATTCCGTGGCCCACGCCACCCTCATCACAGCAATGAGATCTGCTCGATGTCCACCCGGACTAACAGGATACATGAGGGAGGTCCTTAACAACGGGCGTACAGTCTAGGAAGGCGACGGTTGAACCATCACAGTCTCTCCACGGAGGGGGGGGGGGGGGTCAAGCAAGGCAACCCCCCTATACCCCATCGCATTCAACATACTCATCGACGGATTGCTGAAGAACCTAACACCAAACATCGGATGCCAGCTTGGAAACAAGATGATCAATGCAATAGCGTTTGCCGATGACCTAATACACTTCGCGGCCACATCCCGTGGGTTACAGACCTTGATTAACGACGCACAGAACTACCTCCAACAGTACGGGATGGGGATAAATCCGGACAAGTCGGTGACAATAGGAATTAAGGCCAACCCACGGCGCAAACGGACCGCGATAGATGTTCATACCACTTTTGAATGCGATGGGAGGAGTCTCCGCATACTCCACCAACGAGAGAGGCTGAAGTACCTTAGGATCGAATTCACACCGTACGGGAGAGCCAAGTTCACGCCCAACGACATTCTGGGAGAAGGACTCCAGGCGCTTACAACCGCGCCCCTCAAGCCGCAGCAACGACTGTATGCCTTAAGAACGGTACTTCTACCCAGAACATACTATCATCTGGCTCTAGGAGACGTTACCATCGGAGTCCTTAATAAAGCGGGCAGAATAACAAGGAACGCTGTCCGGCGATGACTGGCCCTCCCACACAACGTGCCCACCCCCTACTTCCACGCACCAATCACGGAAGGGGGCTTGGGCATACCCTTGCTAAGATGGGCGGCGCCACTCCAGAGAAAAAGCCCGGATCCAGGCGATCTACAAGACCAGCAACAACGAGCCAATGGACACGTACCTCGCAAGAGAACTGGAGAAGTGCCGGCGCAGACTTTGGGATAGGCAACCGCTAGAAATCAACAACGATGTGCAGCAGCGGTGGGCCTCCCTCCTCCACGATTCCGTTGACGGAGGGGCACTAAGGAGATCACGAGATGTCCCACAACAACACCGGTGGGTCGTGGATGGAACCCGCCGACTCTCGGGGAAGGACTTCGTGAACTACGTTAAACCACGAATTAACGCACTCCCCGCGAAGTCCCGATCTGAGAGAGGGAGACACCAAGACCGGTCGTGTGGAGGGGGATGCCCAAGGATAGAGACTCTAAACCATGTAGTACAGATGTGCCACCGAACGCATGGGATGAGAGTCAGGAGGCACAACGCGGTTGCCGCCTACTTAGCGAGGAACTTACGATACCAAGGGTACACGGTGCGAGAGGAGGAGACATTTGACACAGAGGAGGGACGGCGTAAACCCGACATCATAGCAGCGAAAGGACCAGTGGTCATGACCATAGATCCTCAGGTGGTAGGGGAACAGGTGGACTTAGAAGCGGCACACCAGCGGAAGGTTCGATACTACAACGAGAACAGAGGCTTACGGACCGCCATTGCGGCGAAGTAAGGAGTATCGGACCTACGCTTCTACTCAGCGACATTGTCCTGAAGGGGAGTCTGGTCCAAGACGGCAGCCGAGGAGTTACTGGTGGGAAGGAGCCTGAACGCGACGGAACTCAAGGCGCAACTATCACCATCGACGCTCGCCAAAGAGGCTTCAGAGAGGGGATTGATGGATGCCGGGACAACACCTTCCTCCTGGATACACTCCTCAGGCACCACCACTCCACCTTCCGAGATATGTACGCTGCGTCGTTGGATGTCCGAAAGGCGTTCGACTCGGTAGCGCATACCGCCCTCATCACCGCCATGAAATCTGCCGGCTGCCCACCTGGGCTAACACGATACATGAGGGCGATACTCAACAACGGACGAACAATCTTGGAAGGAGACGGGTGGACCACCACAGTCTCCCCACGGAGGGGCGTCCAGCAAGGCGACCCCCTATCTCCCATCGCATTCGACATCGTCATCGACGGTTTGCTAAAGCACCTCGCACCAAACATCGGGTGCAAACTCGGGGGCAGAATAATCAACGCCACGGTATCCGCCGACGGGGAGCTGGGCATACCCTCGCTAAGATGGGCGGCACCGCTACAAAGGAAAGCGCGACTCCAGGCAATAAGCGAGGACGACCAACCAAGCAACACCTACCTCGCCAAGGAACTCGGAAAATGTGCGCGACGACTCTGGGATGGCCGACAACTGGAGAGCGCCGAACAAGTTGACCAACGATGGGCATACTTTCTCCACGGTTTCGTCGACGGAGGGGCACTTAGAGATTCACGTAACATTCCACGACAACACCAGTGGATCATCGGCGGAACCCGCCTACTCTCGGGGAGGGACTTCATGAACGGTGTTAAACTAAGAATTAACGCCCTACCCACGAAGACTCTCAACCATGTAGTTCAAACGTGCCACCGAACTCATGGAATGAGGGTAAGGAGGCACAACGCGGTAGCCGCCTATCTGGCAAGGAATCTACGATCCCAAGGATACATGGTGCGAGAGGACGAAGGCTTCGACACAGAAGAGGGAAAGCGGAAACCGGACATCGTTGCAATCAAGGGAACAATGGCGGTGGTGATCGATCCTCAAGTAGTAGGGGAACAGGTCAACTTGGAAGCAGCGCATCAACGAAAGGTCCGATACTATAGCGAAAACAGAAGTCTACGAGGTGCGTTCGAGACCAGGCACCAAGTATCGGACATACGCTTCTACTCCGCAACACTGTCCTGGAGGGGGTCTGGTCCAAGACGGCGGCCGAGGAGCTTCTGAGAGGAAGGATTATCAACGCAACGGAGCTCAAGGCCCTAGCAACGCGGGTACTATGTGGCACGATGGCATCATACAGGGTCTTCCAAAGAACGACGGCATCAAGGAGAATGGGTGTTGGGTGATTTTCGGGAATTGCGTCGATTGTAAGGGTGCTACCTACCCAAGTGGCATAAATATCCATAATTGTAATGACTGTACGATCAGAACAATAAAAAAGTATAAATTTTGAGCCAAATGCCTCGTCATCTAATTAGTGACGCGCATGTATGGATTAACGAGATTCCCTCTGTCCCTATCTACTCCCCCCGTGGCTCACTACCTTGCTGCGGTTGGGGGAGGGGGGGGGGGGGGGGGGTTGCGAGTCCTGGTGATCCTCGAAGCTGTGCCAGCGGGAGTCTAACTCCTGGCAGGTTTAACCATGCTGGAGTCGTTCGAGGTGAAGGGCCGGACTAAGAGCGTAGCCAACGTCCCAACTCACGGTGTAAGGCATCGTGCCAAGGGGCGAATGGCCGTGGGACGTTAAACATGACGGTTTCTAACGATCCCTTTGGGGTACCTGCTGACCCCCCAGAGTAATCAGGCTTGCTCGGGTAAGGCGGCTCTGCCCGGGTTGACACTATTCCGACCACACTCGTGGGATGAATATGGATATAACAAAACAAAAAACAAAACAAACTAGACGTAGTAGGCGGACGATGGAGGAGATGACGGCGGATAAGCAGCTATCGCTGGAGATTGGGACCCCGCGCGCGGGGACAAGTCGAGCTAGCTCGATTTCGTCAGTCACGGATGAGACGGGGCAGGTGCTAAACGTACGCGCATTGAGACGTAGATGGATCTCAGGGAGATCTCCGATCGAACAATTTTTGATGAGATTAAGTTCGAAAGAGACAATTTGGAACCGTTTCTCTTCAACGAAGCAAACAAGATCGCGAAACAAGCTATAAAGTTTATACTGGCTAAATGGGCTGCGTTGGAAACAAAGCTACAACAGCAAGTTTTAGAGAAAGAAAGAATAGAGGCACACCACGAAGCATACGCCAGAAGGAGCGCTGTCACTTATGCTCAGGCAGTGGCGGGACCCGTCCCTGGCGGAATCCGTCCTGCAAGAAGTCCTGGAAGGCTGAAAAGATTTGAAAGGAAAAAAGAGGCATATGAAGTCGTAATAATAAAGCCTGAAAACGTGAATGATACGCGGACAAATAATGAGATCAGAGCTAAGGTGACGGATCTCCTAAAAGGAAAAAGAAGTACGCTAAAAGTACGAAACATAAGGCAACTTCGAGCGAAGGGAATTGTCATGGAAGTAGACAGTAAAACGGACGTGGAAATCATTGAAAAGTCGGGCCTTAGCGAGGTCGGTTTACGGCCGTCAGGCCCCAAAAAGATGGACCCGTGCATAATAATCTATGATGTGGAAAAAGAGCATAAGGCAGAGGAGCTAAAGGAGGATTTTCTGTCGAAAAACTTCGAAAGTAATCCAAATATAGAATTAGCCCTAAAAGCCGAAATACATTTCAGGCATTGCTTTAAAGTCGGCGGGAAGGCCGACCGGGTAAATTGGATAGTGCAGCTCCCAGCCCAGCAGTACGACGAGATCATAAAAAGAGGAAAAGTGTACATGTTCTGGCGAACATATAGATTAAAAGAGTATGTGAACATCACTCGGTGTTTCCGATGTCTGGGATACGGGCATATGGCTAAGAACTGTAGCCATGAGAAACAGACATGTGAGCACTGTGGAAGCCAGGAACATCTACGAGACGCTTGTCCGAAAAAAGAGAGCCCGGAGTGCATAAACTGCACCCGGGTCAGAAGAAAAGAAGTTAAGCATGGCACTCGACATCCTGACTGTCCGGAATACCGCAGACAGGTGGAACTCTATCGGTCCAGAATAAAATGGAGCTAAGCATTGGCCAAATAAACGCCCAAAGATCGGCAATAGCCGCATCCGAACTTAAGAAGGCGATGATCGAGTTAAAGCTGGACATACTGTGCATCCAAGAACCGTACACGTATAAGGGAACAGTGCAAGGATACAAAACCCAGGGAATGCGAGTATACCACCTGAAAGTAGAGAATCCCTGGGTGGCCGTAGTGGCCTGTACTACCCAGCTAGAGATCTTTCCAACAATAATGGACGAATCAGCACACATTATGGCACTGGAAATACGGACGGCAGGAAACAAGTTCTACTTGGTAAACTTGTACTGTCAATACTCGCTGCCGATAGAACGGTTCATAACCGAACTAGAAGCCGTGTTGTTAAAAATAAACGATCATCGAACTTTAATATGCATGGATGCTAATGCGAAGTCTTCAATATGGTATTCCGACGAGACGGATGAGCGCGGCATAAAGCTGGAAGAATTCTTAATTGAACAGAATCTGACGATTCTAAACGAACCCAGTTCTAAATACACCTTTGTAAGTGCTCACGGCCAATCGAATATCGATATAACAGCGGCTGGCAGAGGAATTTGTAGGAGAAATATAGGCTGGAAAGTCACAGAGGAGATTCTGGCAAGCGACCATAATCTAATTATGATCAGTGTAAAACTAGAACAGCAGGTCAGAGCCATGCATGTGGAACGGAGCGCATACAGTATTAAAGCTGCTGACTGGGCAAGATTCAAGCAGGGAATTCATGAGAAATTCGCCCCAGAGCGGATGGAGGCAATGAAAAATAAGGGAATAAATCAGTTAAACAAGGAGATTAAAGCACTGCTTACCGAGATTTGCAACGAATCGATCCCAAAGAAGAAATATAGCTCCAAAGTGGCCCCATGGTGGAGTAGCGAGTGGGAGGAATTAAGAAAACGCTGCAGACGGGCGAAATGACAACTGACGAGAGCACGCCCACTTCGGCTGGTAGACACTCTGCAACAATGCCAAGAAGTATACAAAGCGACGCGAAATAGATATACTAAAGAAATCAGGCAGAGAAAGGACCTATCTTGGAGGAATTTCTTAAGTGTTGAAGGAAACTATGACCCTTGGGGCATTGTATACAAGATATCTCGCAATAAGATCCAAGAGAAAGCCGCAGTAGGCCCCCTTGCTCTGCTCGCCGGGGGCAAGACGAAAACTTGGAAGGAATCTATACAGCTACTCCTTGATAAGTTTTTTCCATCCGACTCTGAGGAGAATGAGACGCCAGTGCACAAACAAATACGTGAAACATACAAAAATTATAAACATGAGAATATGGAACCAGAAATAACGTACGCAGAAATAAGCCTAGCAATAAAAAGGCAAAAGAACAAGAAGGCGCCCGGTCGCGATGGCTTCGGGCCGGAAATCATAAAAGCGCTTTGGAAACGAAAAAGGAAGTGTTGTACACTATGTACAACAGATGTCTGAGCGAAAGAAAGATTCCGAACGAATGAAAGATAGCAGATCTCCAAATTATTCCTAAAAATAAAGAAGTGGACCCGGAATCGATCAGCGCATATAGGCCCATTGCCCTTCTACCTGTAATAAGTAAAATATTCGAAAGGGTCATACTAAATCGAATACAGCGAAAATACGAGGAGCTTCGGCTGGGTAGTGACCGGCAGTTCGGCTTTAAGAAGGGACTCTCCACCGAAGATGCACTAACTGAGTACAGAAACGGAGTCACTAGAACAGAGAAAAAGTATGTGATCGCGGTCTTCCTCGATTTCGAGGAATCCTAAAATAACTTATGGTGGCCGGCTATCAGGTCGCGCTTAGTCGAGGCTGAATGCAGCAACACGCTATTCAAAATAATGAACAATTATTTTAAAAGGAGAAGAACTGAGGTGCACAACAAGTTTGAAAAGGTGACTAAAAAAGTGCAACGAGAATGCCCATAAGGATCAATTCTTGGACCTAATGTCTGGAATTGGTGTCTGGACACACTTTTTAAAAAGACGACGAACATTTGACGAGGACAAAGTGCAAGTCACGGGATATGCGGATGACGTTGTGTACCTCATTAAAGCAAATTCCAGAAACAGGCTGGAGGGGCTCGCGGCTGAGATGGCTGAATTAGTAAGAATATGGTGCGAGGCGAACAAACTTGGAATATAAGCAAAGAAGACTCAAGCAATAATGGCTAAGGGCAAGTTTAGTTTGGGACGACAACCGAAAGTTGTGATCTGTGGAAAAAGAATTACATATGTTAAAAAGTACTTGTACCTCGGAGTAATAATCGACGAACACTTGAGTTTTGTGCAACACGCCAAAACTATAAGGGAAAAAGTCGTCAAGTATGTAATGACACTACGAAGACTAGCCCATGAACAGTGGGGCATCAGAAGGCCAATTATTGAAGTGTTGTACAAGGCAGTTTGTATACCCACCATAACTTATGGATCGGGGATATGGTACGACAAAGCCAGGAATAGTGCTATCAAAAGACACTTGTGGGCAACGCAAAGAGCGATTTTACTAGTGCTTACTGGTGCCTGTCGGACCACATCGCTACAGGTGCTGTCGGGAGCTATGCCGGTTGACCTGGAAATTGCAGTACAAGGAATAAGAAGGAAAGTAAAGAAAAACCACAGTGTCAACTGGGGGAACTTCGAGTTTAGAGAAAGCTTGGAAGAGGACGAGAACCAAGAGAACGCAATTGAACAAGCGATAGAGGCACTCAGGAATGAAGTGTTGTCGACCTGGCAACGAAGCTGGGAAACAAATGAGTACGGAAGGACAACATATAAGTTCATAAAGAATGTAAAGTTCAAAAGTAAGAACAAATGGTTCTCGCCATCAAGGAAAACGATTTACCTCCTGACGGGATGCGGGTCGATTAATAGCAGTTTGTATAAAAGAGGGGCAGAAAGTACACCGAACTGTCGGTATTGTCAAGGCATGGAAGAGACAACGGAGCACTTGATATTCGGGTGCCCATTGTATGAAGAACTAAGATACACAGAATTAAGAACAGCGGAAGGAAACATGACAACCCTCATTGGAGAAAAAGGAAAATATCTACAGTTCGGAAGATCTGCAGAAGAGCTATTCGAAAAGAGGAAAACATACCTCGACGAGCTCGAGACCGAAAACGCAGAGCACAGCAGGGCTGAAGAACAAACGGATACATCATGAAAGGAGGAAAAGGAGAAAGAAGGGAAGAAGAGGAACGACAAGAAGGCGCAAACCATTCTTTTTATTTTGTATTACCAATGGCATCGACCACATTTTTGTTTTCCCTTTTCTTCTTTGAGCTTGTGATTTTTTTTTGTACCTATGGCATCGACCACGTTTTTGTTTCTTTCGTTATTATAGCACCGACCACGTTTTTTTTGTTATGCTTGCCCATCTGGCTTCGCCCAAGTTTTTTTGTTGTTGTTTGTTTGTTGCTATTATCACTTCTCCCTTAATTATCTACCTTTCACTCCCCCTTTCTTCCCCTTTCACCCTCTCTACACCCAACCCTCAACCCACGAAAACCACCCGCTAGGCCCGGCAGGCCCAAAACCAACCCCCTTCCCGAAATTCCCCAGCACCCACCCAACACTTCCAACGCCCGTCGGCAGCGATCAAAGGATAGGCCCCAAATCAAAGATAGGCTGGCCTGGAGCCAACACCAAAGAGGATAGATACGCGAGCGAGGAGCCGCGTACCCTAGTCAGAACAGAGGAGAGAAATCAAGACTGAGCAACCAACAGTACAAAACCTCAATGAGTCGGGAGATGCGGGGGACGAGCTGTGCAGGCACACACTCGCTGCCCGAAAAGTAATGAATAATAGCCCGAACAGTATGAGTGCGAGAGTGGACGGATGAAAGGAAACTTACAGGTAGTTAGGAGAATAAAAGAAATACGCTCGAGTACACCAAAAGGTGTACTCTCGTTTAAGCAGGGGGGTGTTGTGACGCCATGCGCCACAAGGGTCACAGCCTCCCCTGCAGCCGACTCGCACAAGGGAGCCGTCCCCACCTGCAACAGAGAAGAGAAAGATAAGTATGTAAATTCTATTAAATAAATTATAAAAACCGTGCAAATACTCACCGGCGCAAGAAGTCATTCCTTACGACTGACCCCGACAGACCTTGCGCAGCAACAATCCCATCACCGTCATCCCCATCGAGTCGTCGTCGTCGTCGTCGTCGTCAGCGTCGTCGTCGTCGTCGTCGTCGTCGCAGTCGTCGCCGCCGTCGTCGTCGTCGCCGTATACAGGACCGGCCCAAATAACCTGTAAAGAGAAGACGGAAATTAACAACAAGGAAATTGTTAAGGAATCAATGGAGAAAAACTTATCTGAACCGACCCGAAGACCCTCTCCATCACGCCAGCCATCGCCGTCGCCGCTCACCACACCAACACATAATTATTCAACAAAAATCACCAAGAAGCACTAGCACAATACTCCAATACTCGCAACCTGTCAAAACTATCCACCCGTGCGTCCCCGCACCCCGGCCATCCATCGGCCGCGCGGCGACAGAGTGACGAAGGTGGCAGCAGCGTACGGCGATTACCATACCCTCCCTATTACCCACAATTATAAAATCCCGTCCGCAATAATTCCCATACTTATCGACCGACCTAATTACCTGCCTGTCCCCAATAGATCCCGCTCGCGGCAGTCCCGAATCAATTACCCGATTGGCCCATCTCCCATCGATCCGTGTCGCTGCTGCCTCGATGATCGATGCCGGCCGGGAGCCAATCAGCGAGCGAGAAAATTTTGCGAGCTTCCGGCCAGCCATGCGGCCGTCACTTTGTGACGAGCCGGCGATTAGTAAGGAGCGATAAGAGTATAGAAATTAGTGAGAGTATAGAGTAGAGTGAGGTGCGATTCGAGTGAGTGAGAGAGAGAGAAGGAGAGAGTGAGAAAGGAACGACCAACAGTGAAATAACGACGACAATAAGGAAAAGAAAAAGGACCACGAATACGGAAAGGAAAAGGATAAGAAAATCATAACGACGAATTGGCACAAAAAAGGACAACGAGTACCCGATAAAAAGGAAAGGAAAAGGGACACGAAATACAGGACTATGACCCGGCATAGAACACGGACATAGGACGAAGAAAAGAAGCAACGGTTAGTGTTTGCACGGTTATCTCCCTCGAACTGTTGCCCGACTCATTTTTGAGAAGACCGCGAGTAGTACAGTATATTTCGAGTTCGTTATCTTTCCCAGTGTGAGCTTTCTTTCTCTTGCGTGCCGTGTGGGACGACGGTAAAAATTTATACGGTAGTACTATTGCGCGTAACGGTCATTTCTTCCCGCCTGACCTCCCTTCCCCCCCTACCCGCTACCTCGACCGCCGTCGAGAACATTCGATCGCGCGCGTCGCGCGATCACACTGTTACAATCCAAGCACTTTTCACTTCACGAAACACTGCACCACGACTAGACCTAATGCCTCCGCGCTGCCCCTTTTAAAACCTTGCCCCCGCTTACTTAACTCGTAGGTTCAACACCCCCATCAATCGGATTCCTTAAACTTTCCAAGGGCACGAACCCGACTAATTACAACATAGATCTCCCTTATTTCCTCTAAACGCATGTGCAGGCGAAATATAAAGAAATCTCAGCAGCCTTATCTAAAAAGAAGGGCACGGAACTGACTAATTAAAACATGGATCTCCCTTCTTCCTTCTAAGACGCATGCGCAGTCACAATATGGAACCCCTTCTTTAACATCACGCAGAGGCACGCGACACTTTTCCATGGTTCCGATTTCCCACGGTGCCCCCGCTACAGAGCGACACAACTCCCAACGCCTAGATCTCTTAACACTTCTAAGATGAACACGTGTCACCAAACTTAACCTTCGGGGAACTGAGTCATCACCCTCGAAGACGGCACGCGTGAACCCACCGCTATGCCTCTTAGGAGGGATCGAGCCCCCTCTCCTGTTCACTCTATTTCTTTGTTCTTCTATTAAGAATGCAGAGATTTTGATATAAAAATGCGAGTTTCTCTAACAAGCAACAGTTACAATTATACTCTGAACTACTAACGGTTCATCACCTAAAGTCAACATCGCTCTGCCAATAGTGCCATAAGAATCTGCGGAGGATTCATGATAGTTAGAGTACGATAAATCTAAGTACAAAAATTGTAATTCATCGGGACAAAACTTGTATACCGAAATAGTGATCTTAGAGTCAGTGTATTGTGTTGAAGAAATAAAAATCTGTGTAACGAATACTCATCTTGTTCTTCACCGAATCTCGAAGAATCTCAACTTCACAGCGTCGAGTTTATTTGGATTATCAACAACACACGCTCCAACGAAAGAGTGAGTTCGAACATATCCTCCTATAATCTCTTGTAAGAGCCGAACCTGACCCTTGGACGAAGTCGAAAACGATGGTACCGTCCTAGTATAAAACCCCTCCGAACTACTCTTGTAGTGATATTTAGGCGAGGCTTCCGTCCCTGAGTAAAGGACTTAATTGCCCTGACTCGAAAAGAGAAGTCGACCGTGTTTACGTATCCTCACACTCCGAAGAGTCTAGCGGGTCGTAACAACACCTAACCCCCCCGTCCGTCAATTACCCGAAGTCCTCACGGACAGCAACTCTCCTATCCCCCGCCCACCCCCTTTCCTTGCGACTGACCGTGTTACCCGTATTATAATAAGATCAAAGCGTGCGAATAAGAATTAAAATAACGAGAAACCCAGTGGTAATCATTAAGAGGCCATTGAGTCGGCGAATCCTCGCCCTGAGATTAATTTCCCGCCCGACCTCCCCCCTTCCTTCACGCTAGCCCAACACCCGCCGCCTGTCAAATTCAAAAGTATTAGTATTGTTAATGTTTTTCTTTGTTCGTAAAAATATTAACTGGCGCCCAAACTTATAAAGTAAAATGTCTAGATATATATTTTTTTGTATTATATCCCGGAGATCGTCCGCCGTTATAAGTATTGGGATAATAAAAGTTAATTTGAGTTCTTAATTATTTCTTTCCTTCTTTCCCCAAACTTCCCATACCCCCCTCCCGAACGGCGTGACAATATATATATAGATGGGTTGCCGCACATCAAACAGGGTAACCACCAGAATTTTTATTTTCACACTTTTGACTTTTTTCAGTACACATCAAAAAATTCAAAACAAGCAGCTGTACAGATTTATTTAAATAATGAATAAACACGTACACCTATATATGTATAAAGATGGCCTGTCTAGACTAGCCGTCTTTGTGAGTGATCTAACGATTCGTGAAACCGATACCTCTGCACGTTTTACACAAGACGTTTGTCTCGCTACTTTGATCAAAAATGCATACAAATCAAATATGGGTGTAAGACTATCTTTTATACTTCTCTTATGATATAGAAGTTACAGTCTCAACCGAGCAGTGTAACAGACCGTTATATTTTATTGTGTAATGATGGCAGATCGTGCTCTTCGCAAATGTATCCGCGTTTTTTTACGTTTTGTAAAATTACATAGTGTGCAGATACGTCGTCGCTGTGATGCTCAGTGGTATTATGAGCTAAGACATTTATCGGGCGATAGACTCGTTAACCGCTTGAAATATCTTATATGGTGGGCGCCCCTGCGCAATATAGTGATAGCTTATAACAGGGGTATACTGCAGGGCCGGAGTGTGTTAACATGTGTGTATGAAGAGCTACAGAGGCGCGGCCTTCAAGGATCTCAGGGCGTCCGCGCTATTGTAGATGAAATTAGGGGTAAGTATTCTTTTACATGGTTTTAAAAAGAACTATATTTTTATAATAAAAATGGTGCAATAGGTTATCAACAATTTTTGGACGCATCGAACGATGAAGAAGCCTCTCTCATAGAAGCTACACGCATTGTAGAATATCAGGAGGGAACTACCGCCGATGGTAGGTATTGAACATTTCTATTTATTTAAACTTCCGATTTAAAGCTTATTTTTCTAAAATTTATAATGATTATTGTTTAGAATTAACATACCCTGCTCCAGAAATAGAACAGCTCGCCGGTCCGCCGGGCCTATGTCAAAGACCAAAAAGCAGCGAAATAATTCAAAAGTCCGACACCGGTAGTGGGGATGAGACACCACACCCTGCCGAAAAAGAAAGAGAACCGATTGCAGGACCTTCAGGCCTGTGTCTAAGAACCGAAAATCGCGACGTTATTAAAGGAAATGACACCGATAGTATCGATGAGGACGATCCATACGCCATTACTCCTGATAACGGCAATCAAAACTACAGACACGAGCAAGAAGAAGAAGAACAAGGTACATTAAAGTCTTAATATATATACTTCTAGACCGTTTAAACTTCAAACCTCTTACACAGTTCTTTTATTACAGATATACAAACGGGTGCGGGACGAAAGCGTAAGACACCGGGGGCCCAGGTGTTTGGGGATGTGCAACCGCCTGGTGATAGAATCATTATCATACACGACACAGATCGTTACTTTAGGCGCTTTCAACTACGCGGTCGTGAGACGACGATGCGTATCCGTCAGCCGCCCCCAGGAGTGGGTGTGACAGCATGGCTCGAGGGAGCATTCCGCGACCTTTTAACGCATCTCACGAGATGTTGTGAGGGTGGTGACTATGCAGGAATCTCGTTCACAGCGAATGGCCTAGCACACGGTCCTGTTTGGCTTTCATTTCGACCCGTTCGCGACTATACATTCGAGGATGTTTGGCAATTAATAACAAGCGTTGCTCAAAGTACAACGTCTATGAACATTGATGATTCCTTTAATATGAAAACGTGTATTGTTAAAGGTGTAGTGGGACGCGGGCGAAAAGGTTTAACACACGAGGGTGTCGCTAAGAAATCTATTTTAACGATTCGAAACACCGACAATCTGTGCTTACCACGCTCGCTTGTAGCAGCGTTGGCATATGCCGAGAGGGATGAGATACGTACGGGGTCTTTATACAACAGGTGGCAACTTATTAGACAAATTAACGGGTCAACCCAAAAAGAAGCAGCGCTTGAGCTTACGAGAAACGCCCGTATTAACGTACCACGCAGCGGTTGCACAATGCGTGAAATCGCTTTGTATCAAGATTATTTAGCACAATCGGGGATTGCGATCATGGTTTTTGAATTTTTGACACTGGGCCGGCGCGAGGCACCCTTATTTGATGGTACACAGGTGGTTACGGCTATCGCTGGTTCGATTCAACACACATTATATATTTTGTATTACGAGCGATCACACCACTTTCAACCTATTTTAAATCTACGAGGTGCAGTGGGTAGCTTAAACTTCTGTGTAACTTGTAATGCCCGTTTTCGTTATGACCATAGATGTTTAAAAAGGAAATGTCCCCGTTGTCTTCAAACACCGGCATGTGAGGCGATTTCGATCGGTACAATCAGGTGCGAGAGCTGTAATCGTGATTTCTTTGGGGAGAGGTGCCTGCAAAACCATAGAGTTGTTGCTATCCGTCGTAGACGCAGGGTAAATACTGTTTGCGAATCTCTTAAACGTTGCCGTAATTGTTTCTGCTGTATCAGACCTCTGGACGGGACGAACCATACATGCGGCACGGGTTTTTGTAAAACCTGCAAAGCTCGTCAACCCTATAACCATCTATGTTTCATGAGACCTATTCGCTCTGTTAATACCTCAAAAGAGAATATATTTATTTTTTATGATTTTGAGACACAACAATGTACATCTGTAAAAGGCGATCCCACCGTACGTATTCACGAGCCGAATCTCTGTGTGGCCCAGCGCGTCTGCACGCGGTGCTGCGATAATGAGACCATCCACGAGCCTTGCGAGTATTGTGGCGTTCACGAATTTATATTTAAAACGAACCCCGTATGTCAGCTTGTAGAGCTAGGTATGAAAAGTATCCCAGGTTTCTCTCATACATTTTTAATAGCCCATAACGCGGGCGGTTTCGATGCGCAGTTCATTCTACGCTATTTAATTGAAGAGAAAAAAACGCAGCTACCCACTTTAATAATGAATGGTACTAAAATTATTATGATGCGTATTGAAAAAGCTGTATTTCTCGATAGCCTACATTACTTCCACATGCCTCTGAGTGCATTGCCAAAAGCCTTCGGTCTGAGGAACGCTCTTGCCAAAGGGTCTTTTCCCCATTTATTTAACAGACCTGAAAATCAAAATTATATCGGTCCACTACCCTCTGTAGATCACTATTCTCCTGACACGATGCGTGTGACAGAACGCGAGCGTTTTTCTGCGTGGTATAACGATCTAAAGAGTGCTGATTACGTGTTCGATTTTTTAAAAGAAATTACAAGCTATTGCAAGAACGATGTCACTATATTAAGACAGGCTTGTATCGTTTTTCGAAAGATGTTCATGAACAGTGGACGCGTCTGCCCTTTTAGCGAAACTACAACAATAGCGTCAGCGTGTTTTCAAATTTTTCGAAAAAACTTCTTGAAAAGTAATACTATTGGAATTATACTGACAGGCGGTTACAGATGGGCTCATAATCAATCAAAAAAAGCCGTTTCATGGCTCATCTGGATGGAGCACTCTTTAGGCCATCATATCGGTAGACGGTTACTACGAAACCGACGGCGCGACTCATGTATTACAGTTTCACGGTTGTTATTGGCACGGGTGCACCACTTGTTTCGCCGTAAATAGGGATCGTAAACAGACCGACGGTACGACAATGGATGAGCGTCTCGAGCGAACAAGCACCATAGCGTACAGAATCCGCTCAAGTGGATATACCTTAACAGAAATTTGGGAGTGCGCGTATGACCGCTTGGTAAAAGCAGATATAGAAATGAGTAATTTTATGCGTGATCATGCTCTAGTCAAATTAGATCCTCTCGACCCGCGTGATGCATTTTTTGTGGTCGCACAGAAAATATGGTCACTCTGTACGACGTAAAAGACGGGGAGCAGATACGGTATGTTGACGTCTGCTCGCTGTATCCGTATGTCTGCAAATACGGCAAATATCCTATAGGGCACCCTACAGTGTATGTCGGTGACGAGTGTATGGAATTAACAGGGCCCGAAAACACGGATCTTTCGCGCATCGAGGGTCTTGTTAAATGCACGGTGCTACCCCCGCGAAATCTTTACCATCCCGTACTGCCGCTGCGTATGCATCATCGTTTATTATTCGGACTGTGCCGTAGCTGCTGCGAAACAATGAGTCAAGACGCGTGCCCCCATGAAGACCCTGCTGCGAGGTCATTCACAGGTACCTGGGTAGTAGATGAAATTCGGAAAGCCGTCATGTGTGGCTATAAAGTATTAAACGTGAGTGAAATCTGGCAGTATGAGATAACGCAGTATAACCGTGATACACAGGATGGGGGCCTTTTTGTTGAATATATCAACCCGTTTCTTAAAATCAAACAAGAGGCCAGCGGCTGGCCCGAGAACTGTACAGAAGACGAGACAGCTCAAGACAATTATATAGCTTCTTTCAAGGCCTCCGAAGGAATTGATCTATGTCGCACAGCTAAAGCAAAACACCCAGGTCTGCGCTCGGTAGCTAAACTGTGTCTTAAGAGGCAGTGTCAGTCGCCGAGAAATTTCGACGGCTTCGCCTTCCCAGCGGTAGTGCAGAGCTCGCAGCATTTGGCTACGAGCCGCTGCGAACTACCGCTAGATGTCACGGCGCGCGTCTGCTACGAAGCCCCGGCACAACGAGGCGGGCCGAAGGCCGAGGTGTCGTAGCAGGGCCCACCGTGATCCGCCCCGTCCAAAAATCTAACACTAACGCTCGGCCACGTATGTGTAACGTACACTCGTGTACGTACACTGCGAGACTTTATTTCTCGCTACAATATGAAGCCGAGCATGCCAAACATTCAAGTTTGGTTTTGCTGCAATAACAGCAATAAACAACAGAATTATAATAATTCTGAATATGTTAATTAATAACATCTCCGTCCATTTTAGTAGACGGAGGTGAACAACGGCAAACGCCGTTGGTATCTCGCTCTTTAGCAGAGCGGTTTTATTATACGTAAAGTCTTATCAATTAAAATTATCTCCGTTCATTTTTGCGAACGGGGATAATAAACGACAAACGTCGTTGACATCTCGCACTTTGGCAGAGAGACTTCATTAATTAACAAATTTGTTAATACAAATTTTTAAACAATAAAAATTGTTTTCGTCCTTTTGAGCGGGCGAAGATTACAAACGACAAACGTCGTTGGCAACTCGGTCTTCAGCAGAGCGAGTTTATTAATTAACCTATTTGTTAATTAAAAATTCTTAATAATTAATATTATCTCCGTCCATTTTGCGGACGGACTCACAGCAATGGACATCGCTGGCATCTCGTTCTTGAACAGAACGAGTTTATTAATTAACATATTTGTTAATTCATAATTTTTAAACAATTAAAATTTTCTCCGTCCATCCGAGCGGGCGGAGATGATGAACGACAAACGTCGTTCCCGTCTCGCTCTTCCATAGAGCGAGTGTTAACAAATTTGTTAATACAAATTTTTAAACAATAAAAATTGTTTTCGTCCTTTTGAGCGGGCGAACATTATAAACGACAAACGTCGTTGGCAACTCGGTCTTCAACAGAGCGAGTTTATTAATTAACCTATTTGTTAATTAAAAATTCTTAATAATTAAAATTATCTCTGTCCATTTTGCGGACGGACTCACAACGACGAACGTTGTTGGCATCGCCCTGTTTCACAGGCCGGTGTATATTAATTAACATAGTTGTTAATGATAAATTGTTATCGATTAAAATATACTCCGTCCATTTGCGCGGACGGAGGCGAACAAATTCTGAAAATAAAATATTCGTAAAAATTAGTATATGGCAAGATGCCATATATTTTTGGGTCGCGTGGACGACCCGGGCGCATCGTGCCGCGCGAACAATACACCCCCAACTCGCATTTCCCCCGCCACCGCTCTCCGTAGAGAGGAGCAACGGGTAAACACAAGCAGTGCCGAGAACCGATCGCAAGGTTTCGGCTACGCATATATACATATATATGTGCATGGGTACTATACACCCAGTCATCTGTAAAGAAATATATATTACACAAAAATGTATTCCTTGCCATCATATTATATGATGATCAGTTATTATAAACTGACATTCTCTCCGTCCGTCTTAGCGGACAGAGAAGAACAGCGACATGCGTCACTGACACTCGCCCTTTTAGTAGAGCGGCATTTTTATAAATTAAAACTAATAGATTAATTAATTAACAATTGTTATTAATTAAAATGCTCCCGATAGCGCCAACGATATTGAAAAAATATTCATGTTCATAAATAAACTAACAAACATAAAAAAACGTTCATATAGTTAAACTGAAAACAATTATCAAAAAACATTCTGAAAATAAAATAATAGTCAGTAATTGTTTATATGGGAAGCTTGATAAAATTTCGGTACATAAATCTATCATTTCGCCGTATAGTATGAAACAGTGCCGGAACGGTTTTTTATGCCATTTCGCCGGTAGTTGGCTTAGGCCAATTCAATCAACGACATTTTGAGCAGGCATTCCCTTCATTTTAGCCTTTAAAAAAACAATTTACGATTTTTTTTTTACAATTGGCACCCAGTTTTGAAAACGACAATTTTTGGTCGTTTTTTGTTCTTTTGCAAGTTTCCCCTTTGCAGTAGACATTTTTTAACGACTTTTTTCCACCATACTCATAAAGGGAGAAGTCTAAGCTTCAAGGTCATTTTTTAGAAAATTGTCTACGATTTTTTTTTCAAAGATATGTCGTCTTCGAGAAAATTAGACAATTTGAAAATTGCTCCATACGACGAAAACGATGAGGTTTACTACAAAACCTCAAAATGGCAAAAAGTTGTATCACTTCTTGCTGAGTTCAGGAGAATTTTTTCAGATCTTTTTTTGAAATTTTTTTTCCCCCTATTTCCAATCAGTTCGATTGATCTGAGTACCATAAAAATAATAGAATTAAATTTTTTACTTACATCGAAGAAACTCCGACGCCGAAGAAACCTCCGAAGAGACCAAAATTTAATTATATTATTTTCATGATATTCAGATCAATCGAGCTAACCGGAAATGACTGAAAAAAAATTTAGAAAAAAAAATCTGAAAAAATTCTTCTGAACTCAACAAGAAGTAATACAACTTTTTGCCATCTTGAGGTTTTGTCATAAAACTCATTATTTTTGTCCTATGGAGCAATTTTCAAATTGTGGATTTTTTCTCAAAAAACGACATATCTTTGAAAAAAAAATCATAGACAATTTTCTAAAAAATTTACTTGAAGCTTAGAACTCCCTCTTTATGAGTATGGTCAAAGAAATTCGTTAAAAATTTGTTTACTGCAATGGGGGTCCACTTGCAAAAGAACAAAAAAACGCCCAAATATTGTCGTTTTCAAAACTGGGTGTCAATTGTAAACAAAATCGTAAATTTAGTTTTAAAAAGCCAAAATGAAGAGAAATCCCTGTTCTTTAAAATGGCGTTAGTTGAATTGACCTAGGCTAACTACCGGCGAAATGGCATAAAAAACCGTTCCGGCACTGTTTTCAACTTTGGTCCGAAAACTTTCCGCCGGTAGTGTAGGTGCAGTTATCTGTAAAAGAATGTGTAAGTATTATACAAGAATGTTTTTTTTGAAATCATATTACATGATAATCAGTTCTTATAAACTGATACTCTCTCCGTCCGTTTTAGCGGACGGAGGAGGACAGCGACAGGCGTCGCTGTGACCTCGCTCTTCAGCTAGGTAGTTATCAATTAACATGCGTGTTAATTAATAATTCTTACGAACTAAAAATACCATATTAATAAATTAACAGTTTTACTCAACTAAAATTCTCTCCGTCCATCGTAGCGGACGGAGGACAACGGTGACCGAAGTCGCTGTGACCTCGCCCTTTGGCAGGGCAGTTTTTATTAACTAAGAACAGCTTTTAGAAACTGTAATTCTCTCCGTCTGCTTTAACGGACGAAAGAGAACAGCGACGGACGTCGCTGTCATCTCGCTTTTTATCAGAGCGAGTTTCTGAGATATTTTATAATTAAACTTATAATAATCATGCAATTATATGCTGAAAATAAAATATCAGTAAGAATTAGTTTATGGCAAGTCACCATATCCTTCAACATATCTCCTTCGGGATCCCGCAACAGGCCGGGAAAGAGGAAAATTCCACGGATGCCTATTAAAAAAATACAAAGAAAAAACTCCCCAAGAAGACGAGGAAGAAAATGGACAAAAACAAACAACAAAACGATAAAAGAGAGAATACTACAAGAACAAGCGAGAAAAGATAAAGAAAAGATAATCAAAACCACTGCGACTAACATCACAACGGTGAAACGATCGAAAAGATAACTCGATCAAATCAATAGAGGGCAGATAAGCCAAAAGGAGGTGAAATTTGAAAGTAGATCGAAACCCTTAAAGCAAAAAAATTAGTCAAAGGCTAACGGAAACGAGGGAAAAGGAAAACACCCCAAAGTCAGTTCAAAACAAAAAGTGAACAAAGAAGGATGGAAAGTGAGAAAGAAACAAGAAAATCTTCCGAAACAAAAATTAATAAAAAAAAGAAGAAGGCAAAGAGGCGACAAAAACAACGCAAAGCAAAGGAAGAGAAAAGATTAATAACAATCGAGCATGTCAACGACTTCGAATTATTCACAGTCACGGACGAGAATATTCGGGCGTGGTACCCAGGAATATCATTCGAAGATCATTCAACCGATAACAGTGAGAGAAGCAACAACCATGGTGCTAACATATAGAAACTGTCCGATCGAGAGAATAAGAGGAGTCTACGAAAATATCAAAGTGGCTGGAGTGATCTCCCCAGAACAGGTGTGCGTCTGGATACCCCGGGGCGGATATGACATCGAAAAAGTCATAGAAAATATAAAGAAAATAAACGAAGAAACACACCCGTGCCTCGAGGAAGAGCTATATAAAGGAAGGGGCATCCTTGTCAAGGAGGGAGACACGTTTTCGAGAGCAAATGTAATCGGAGTAGACCACGAAGAAAACGAAGTCAAAGTATGGATGGGGGACTATGGCCTAGAGCTAATATACGAGAGAGAAGACTGTTACATCCCGCCAACATGGACATTTGGATACCCGTGGACAGCGATACCATGTGCCATACAAGGACTTGAACCACCGGACCACACGCTCTACCAATGGGAGTCAATGGCCAAACTCCGAACAGTCACCCTAAACGAAATATGGGACCTAACCGTCGACAAGGAACGGACAGGCACGGAGGCCATATACGGACACCTAGTCAATAGGGAGAACGGCGAAACCTATAGAAAAATGGCAGTCGATATGGGGGCAGCCATCACCACCAAAGCAAGGCAGCCATTTTGCTGGCACAACCAAGGGCCACACCTCTCCTCCCGAGTCGACGAACTGTGCTGGTGGCAGAAATACGCCGGAAGAAACTTAACACGGGACGAAATCCAAGGGACAGCGACAAGGAGTGACCCACCAAGGCAACGGCCAGTAACGTACGACGACATCTACGACGAGGACAGCGAATATGACGACGATGCAACAACATACATCCCGAGCGACGACGAGGAGGAAGAGCCGCAACACGATTGGGGCAAGTTATGGCCGCAGTATCAACCAGAAATCCAACCATCAGAGGATGAACAATCCGACACAACTTCAATCACATCAATCTAAAATAAAATTTTGTTATCTCAACCCACGACTTTTACTTTCCTTACCTTTCCTAAAACGAAATAAAATATTCAAAAGAGAAGAAAGCAACTTACCTAAGCAAAAAGCGGATAGAAGCAAAAAGAAAACAAACCAAAAGCAACTAGAAACAAAAGACAAAATAAGCTGAAAAATAAGTCAACGAAAACAAAGACAAAGCAAAAGAAATTTTATTTAAAAAGCAAACAAGCAAAAAGCAAGGAAATAAAACAGACTATATAAAACAATCAAAGCAAAAGAAATTGCAAACAAAGTAAAGAAATAAATAAGAAAACTTTAAATAAAAGCAAGAGAAATAGAACAGACTAGAAAGAAAGCAGAAAATAAAAAGATATGATTTTCCCTCGCTGCGCACACTTAAGCTGCGAAAGAAAGTAGACCATCCGCAGCTCAGCATGACTCCGCGTGGAAAAATCAGGGGGGACAATGAGATATTTTCCCGCCCTGGCCACGTGCCGCCATCTGCCACCGCACCTGAAAATGAAATTAGAATTAGAAAAGGACAGAAAAGATAATTTCACGGAAAATAAGATAGAGGGAAGAGTTTCTCCAAGGTAGAAGGAAAGAAAGGAAAATATATAAGCAAGGAAAAATAAGGAGAAGATACCGAAAATTCACAGACTTTGAAAGCGAGAAAGTCTTGAGAAAGCTGGTACATTGCTCTCCGAAAGGAGAGCGAGGGTGGCTAACTCGAGACCGACTCGCTGGAGAGGAAAAAGGGAATAGACGGGTTAGAGTATAGAAATTTTTGGAGCAGAATTTGACCAACATCCAGTATCTTCAAAGTGAGAAATTCGTGAGAAGGCTGGGACATTACTCTCCGAGAGGAGAGCGAGGGTGGCTGACTCTAGAACAACTCACGGGTAAAGAAAAGGAAAGATCGAATTGCATTTTGGTAATAATATTGTATCACGGAGTGGAGAAGCAGTAAGAAGAAACAAATTAAGAAGAGAACAGATTGCGCAAAGGCGCAACAGCGGAGAATCTCACAAAATTCTAATAGTCCGAATAATCAAGTGCGCAAAGGCACCGCGGTAGGGAAATTCAGAACAAACACCACAAAAAGAATAAAGGGAGACTCAATTAAATTTCAAACTACAAAAGTTAGCACAAGGAAAGGGAGGAAAATATCAAAAATAAAGAAATTACTCACCAAGGGTTTTGGGAAGTCAAATTCCGAAACGTAACGCAGAAAATCGATCAACTCTCCAAGTGGCCGTCATATATAATCAGGATCCACAGCGATGCCCTGCAATAAAACAAAAAGGACAATAATAAGATAAAGAAACAACAAAGATATTTTCTACACACGGCGTCGACTCACCAGATCGTCAACGAGTCCCGTACTAGAGGCGAATCGACACCAAGAACACACAACGACCCTAAAAAGAAAAACCAAAGCCGAGCAAAAAGCACACAAAGCTTAATTTAACCGAAAAAGGACTTACCGTCGCGTATCAATCCGTAATTACGACACAGAAATCAAGCAGCACGTTCTCGACTCACTCCGACGCCGCCATCTTAGCTGTCAACTCATCGAGAATCAATTCTCATTGATTACGACGCAGCTAATCAGACGCATTAGTACTCAGTTATCACCACGCGAAGCACCAATCACCGCACAGCAACGCCCGGTGAGACGCACCAATCCAAGTCGAGGAACGAGCGTGGACAATTAAGATAAGGAACGGTGTGAACTTAGCAGTACAAAGATCAATAAAGAATAATTAAAAATTTTCTTTTTACGTCTACCCCTCAATTTTCTTCGAGTACCTACAGAACATTTCAATATATATATATATATATATATATATATACAGCGTGAATCGCATAAAGTTACGCATAGCGAAATCTGAGGTAGATGAGGCCATTACGAACAAAAGTTGCAAATAAACATTAGGGATATTGTTAATAATTTAGGAGATATAAATATTTAAAGTTGGTCCAATCAGAGCGTGCCGAGAAGCGTTGAAGCCGCCCACCCCCATCTAGCCGTAGATATACCATAGATTAGGGCGTTACATTTGGGTTTGCAAAATTCAGAGCAGTCAATTAGATTGCTTGTATTTTTCCGCAGTCATTTTTTTTTCTCGGGCATTGGCTGCTCTGAATTTTGCCCAACGTGCCGACAACCGTTGAAGTCACCCACCCCCCGCCTAAGTTCATAGCAGCCAATGCCCGAGAAAAAAAAAATAACTGCGGAAAAATACAAGCAATCTAATTGACTGCTCTGAATTTTGCAAATCTAAATGTAACGCCCTAATCTATGCTATATCTACGGCTAGTGTGGGGTCGAGGTGGGCAGCTTCAACGCTTATTGGCACGCTGGGCAAAATTCAAAGCAACCAATGACCGCGAACAAAAAATGACTGCGTACTAATGCAATCAATAAAATTGACTGCTCTGAATGTGACAAATCCAAATGTAACGCCCTAATCTATGCTATATCTACGGCTAGATGGGGGTGGGCGGTTTCAACGCTTCTCGGCACGCTCTGATT
>OZ023260.1:3314495-3367698 GCA_964007305.1 Netelia melanura
GGGCCGTTTCAACGCTTCTCGGCACGCTCTGATTGGACCAACTTTAAATATTTATATCTCCTAAATTATTAACAATATCCCTAATGTTTATTTGCAACTTTTGTTCGTAATGGCCTCATCTACCTCAGATTTCGCTATGCGTAACTTTATGCGATTCACGCTGTATATATATATTGTGACGATTTTTCGTCACACCGGAGTTGGCAGCCTGAAGGGGGTCGCAGGTGCGACCCTGGGCGCCGATGCAAACGTCCAGTCATCACACCAGGGGCAATTCGGTCTGTCGGCTACATTTGTCAGCAACCAAGTCCTCGCTGGTGCACCGCGCGCTGAAGTCCGCGCGAAACGGCGCCTCGATGTAAGGAGTTCGGCGGGTGCGGCGAGGGAAGCGGTGCTGCAGTTTTCGTGCCTGGTGGCAAATATCGTGAGCCAACCGCCGATAACAGGGACGCCTGTACGGCGAGGTGAGCTTCCCCCTTCCCCGTCGCCCGTTCCGAGCTCCAGGGGGAAGGCGCGCGGTGAGGGGGGCGCGTCGTAAGGGTTCGGGAGCACTCGGCTCCAAGGCGAGCTGTGCACGACTCTCGTCGCGCTCCCCCCTCCCCCGCTAGCGCCACTCGACGGCCAGAGAGGGGTATGCGGCGCGGGAGGACCGGCGAGGATCGTCAAGGAAGAGAGCTGACCACGCGACACCCGTGACGTGATTGGGCATAGAGGATTAATAAGGAAAAGTAGGGGGAGAATATCTAGGCTAAGTTCACCGGCCGAACGAGGAGACCGGCAGTTTAGAAAATCCGAGTTCAGAGAGCAGACGCGTGACCAAAACAGTATTGAGAAAGAAAACACAAGAGGAAGGAAGCAAGGGAGATCGACGCCGACACGTGAGTCCCTATCCATTTTGAGCGGAAGAGAGAGGAGGCAGGGACGAGGCAGCGAGTAAGTAAATCCCGAACTAATTGTTAACTAATGAGAATTAGTGTTGCGGTAGTCCCGCGTCAAAGCATTTTCGCGTAAAAGTCCGAGATTAGCGAACGAACGCGGCTCGCCCTGCCGACTCTCTCCTTCCATAACACACGCCGGCGTCGAGCACCATGTGCGATCGTCCTCTACCGCGGTCGCGTGTTGTTTACCTTGTGTATGTCGAGTCGCCGTGCCAATTTTATGTCGTTAGAATATTGTTAAAATTGTACTAGAATAAGGAATATTTCTCTCTCGTCACGTCTAGGCTATCGGAAATGCGTAAGTAGTGTTAAGGGGGTTACCTTACCGCCATGGGAGATCTAAAGGGCGCTACCTGAAATACATAATTATCTATCTTTAAGGGGGTTACCTATCATCGCGAATTACCTATCGGGTGCTATCTGAAATAATCATTTATCCTTAAGGGGGTTACCTATCATCGCGAATTACCTATCGGGTGCTATCTGAAATCATCATCTATCTTTAAGGGGGTTCCCTATCATCGCGAATTACCTATTGGGTGCTATCTGAAATCATCATCTATCTTTAAGGGGGTTCCCTATCATCGCGAATTACCTATTGGGTGCTATCTGAAATCATCATCTATCTTTAAGGGAGTTACCTATCGTCGCGAATTACCTATTGGGTGCTATCTGAAATCATCCTCTATCTTTAAGGGGGTTCCCTATCATCGCGAATTACCTATCGGGTGCTATCTGAAATAATCATCTATCTTTAAGGGAGTTACCTATCATCGCGAATCACCTATCGGGTGCTATCTGAAATAATCATCTATCTTTAAGGGAGTTACCTATCGTCGCGAATTACCTATCGGGTGCTATCTGAAATAATCATCTATCTTTAAGGGAGTTACCTATCGTCGCGAATTACCTATCGGGTGCTATCTGAAATCATCATCTATCTTTAAGGGAGTTACCTATCATCGCGAATTACCTATCGGGTGCTATCGGAAATCATCATCTATCTTTAAGGGAGTTACCTATCATCGCGAGTTACCTATCGGGTGCTATCTGAAATAATCATCTATCCTTAAGGGAGTTACCTATCGTCGCGAATTACCTATCGGGTGCTATCTGAAATATTCATCTATCATTAAGGGGGTTACCTATGGTCCGTTGCTAGCAATAAGGTGCGCCGAAACTAACGTTCAGTGTGAAAGGAAATCTTGGCGTCGGAGTTCTCACCGTGAGAGTACGTATAAGTAGGCTCTCTCTCTCGGACGCGGCTACCTCGCGATTAAGGGAATAAAATAGCGGCGTGTTACGATTACCGGTCGATAGCGAGCGGGGAGACATAAGAGTATGCCACTCGAATATTGCAGAGTTTGAACCATGTAAGACTCGCCATAATAAACTTGTTATACCCGCTGAAAATTGGACACTTATTAAGTACCAGACCCAATTGCCCTCCTATCCTCCACGTCCACCCCCTCTACCTAACCGCCTCGCAGGCGGGCTGGGCCAGCCGAATTTGAGCCCGAGACCCCTGTGCTCGCCCTCCGGGTGGAGCGGGGACGCGAAAAGGGCGGCCGCGGTGGCGGCGAATTTAAATAAAGCCGGCCTGGGTCGGTGGTACCCGAGGGTACCTGGCGCCCGTCCGCCCCCGGTTGCCCTGACGCGTCAGCAGATCCCGAGTCCACCTCGCCGGAGCGGTGGAAGCAGGTGCGAACCAACGCGCGCTCCTCCTCGAGCGGAGGGACAGGCGGTTCTCGGTGGGTGCGGGAAAACCCGTTACAATATATACACTGCCGCTCAAAAGTTTGGATACACCAGTCGATATTTCTTGCTGCACTTAAATTTAGATAACTCTATCAAAAATAAAGATATTGCAATTTCAAAAGCGGCGTTTTAAAAAGGGTACACCAGGCTTCAGTTTAATCCATTAAAAATTTATTTTTGTTTTTTTTTCGACCCGGTGCGGACTTTCGTCCGTGACCATTTTTAGGCCTCTTTTCGACCATCGCAAATCTCCCGCATAATGTAAGGAAATTTTTTTTTTTTTTTTTTTACTATGAAATACTTGAAAGGGAATGCAGAAGCTCTATTATCCTTTTTTTAAAAATTGTTTCCGATTTTTTTTCGGAAAGTTATTTCATTTTCAGCTAAGAACGATGAATTTTGAAAAATTCGAAATAACCCAAGAACGATAGGGTTTAAGAGAAAATGTTAAGAATACAAAAAGTTGCGCACTTCCTTACTGAATCGCCTCAAATTTTTTCAGAATTTTTTTTGAAATTTTTTTTTTTAGGAGTATTTTTTTTCGAAACCCACGAATGAAATTTTTTTTTTTTTTCTGGTCAATAAAATGTTTTAAGGTACTCACCTCATCTACACGAGTTTTTCACTGAAAAAGCCGCCTTTGGCTTTCAGCACCACGTCCACGACTCGTGGCATCCGTTCGATTAGCTTATCGATTTGGTGTTGGTTGAGATTCGACTATGCAGCTTGTAATTTTTCCCCAGAGATCCCTGATTTATCTCATTTTCCGATCGAGCTTCTGTGGGAAGAGCTCAATGGAAAAATCAGACAATGTTGTCCATCGTCTACGGAGGATCTCTGGGCAAAATTACAAGCTGCATGGTCGAGTTTCAACCAAGACCAAATCGATAAGCTAATCGAACGGATGCCGCGAGTCGTAGACGCGGTGCTGAAAGCCAAAGGCGGCTTTTTCGGTGAAAAACTCGTGTAGATGAGGTGAGTACCATAAAACATTTTATTGACCAGAAAAAAAAAAAAAATTTCACTCGTGGGTTTCGAAAAAAATACTCCCAAAAAAAAAATTTCAAAAAAAATTCTGAAAAAATTTGAGGCGATTCAGTAAGGAAGTGCGCAACTTTTTGTATTCTTAACATTTTCTCTTAAGAGGCAGTGTCAGTCGCCGAGAAATTTCGACGGCTTCGCCTTCCCAGCGGTAGTGCAGAGCTCGCAGCATTTGGCTACGAGCCGCTGCGAACTACCGCTAGATGTCACGGCGCGCGTCTGCTACGAAGCCCCGGCACAACGAGGCGGGCCGAAGGCCGAGGTGTCGTAGCAGGGCCCGCCGTGATCCGCCCCGTCCAAAAATCTAATACTAACGCTCGGCCACGTATGTGTAACGTACACTCGTGTACGTACACTGCGAGACTTTATTTCTCGCTACAATATGAAGCCGAGCATGCCAAACATTCAAGTTTGGTTTTGCTGCAATAACAGCAATAAACAACAGAATTATAATAATTCTGAATATGTTAATTAATAACATCTCCGTCCATTTTAGTAGACGGAGGTGAACAACGGCCAACGCCGTTGGTATCTCGCTCTTTAGCAGAGCGGTTTTATTATACGTAAAGTCTTATCAATTAAAATTATCTCCGTTCATTTTTGCGAACGGGGATAATAAACGACAAACGTCGTTGACATCTCGCACTTTGGCAGAGAGACTTCATTAATTAACAAATTTGTTAATAAAAATTTTCAAACAATAAAAATGTTCTCCGTCCATTCGAGCGGACGGAGATGATGAACGACGAACATCGTTCCCATCTCGCTCTTCCATAGAGCGAGTGGTAACAAATTTGTTAATACAAATTTTTAAACAATAAAAATTGTTTTCGTCCTTTTGAGCGGGCGAACATTACAAACGACAAACGTCGTTGGCAACTCGGTCTTCAACAGAGCGAGTTTATTAATTAACCTATTTGTTAATTAAAAATTCTTAATAATTAATATTATCTCCGTCCATTTTGCGGACGGACTCACAGCGATGGACATCGCTGGCATCTCGTTCTTGAACAGAACGAGTTTATTAATTAACATATTTGTTAATTCATAATTTTTAAACAATTAAAATTTTCTCCGTCCATCCGAGCGGGCGGAGATGATGAACGACAAACGTCGTTCCCATCTCGCTCTTCCATAGAGCGAGTGTTAACAAATTTGTTAATACAAATTTTTAAACAATAAAAATTGTTTTCGTCCTTTTGAGCGGGCGAACATTACAAACGACAAACGTCGTTGGCAACTCGGTCTTCAACAGAGCGAGTTTATTAATTAACCTATTTGTTAATTAAAAATTCTTAATAATTAATATTATCTCCGTCCATTTTGCGGACGGACTCACAGCGATGGACATCGCTGGCATCTCGTTCTTGAACAGAACGAGTTTATTAATTAACATATTTGTTAATTCATAATTTTTAAACAATTAAAATTTTCTCCGTCCATCCGAGCGGGCGGAGATGATGAACGACAAACGTCGTTCCCATCTCGCTCTTCCATAGAGCGAGTGTTAACAAATTTTTAAACAATAAAAATTGTTTTCGTCCTTTTGAGCGGGCGAACATTACAAACGACAAACGTCGTTGGCAACTCGGTCTTCAACAGAGCGAGTTTATTAATTAACCTATTTGTTAATTAAAAATTCTTAATAATTAATATTATCTCCGTCCATTTTGCGGACGGACTCACAGCGATGGACATCGCTGGCATCTCGTTCTTGAACAGAACGAGTTTATTAATTAACATATTTGTTAATTCATAATTTTTAAACAATTAAATTTTCTCCGTCCATTCGAGCGGACGGAGATGATGAACGACGAACGTCGTTCTCATCTCGCTCTTCCATAGGGCGAGTGTTAACAAATTTGTTAATACAAATTTTTAAACAATAAACATTGTTTTCGTCCTTTTGAGCGGGCGAACATTACAAACGACAAACGTCGTTGGCAACTCGGTCTTCAACAGAGCGAGTATATTAATTAACCTATTTGTTAATTAAAAATTCTTAATAATTAATATTATCTCCGTCCATTTTGCGGACGGACTCACAGCGATGGACATCGCTGGCATCTCGTTCTTGAACAGAACGAGTTTATTAATTAACATATTTGTTAATTCATAATTTTTAAACAATTAAAATTTTCTCCGTCCATCCGAGCGGGCGGAGGCGAACAAATTCTGAAAATAAAATATTCGTAAAAATTAGTATATGGCAAGATGCCATATATTTTGGGTCGCGTGGACGACCCGGGCGCATCGTGCCGCGCGAACAATACACCACCAACTCGCATTTCCCCCGCCGCCGCTCTCCGTAGAGAGGAGCAACGGGTAAACACAAGCAGTGCCGAGAACCGATCGCAAGGTTTCGGCTACGCATATATACATATATATGTGCATGGGTACTATACACCCAGTCATCTGTAAAGAAATATATATTACACAAAAATGTATTCCTTGCCATCATATTATATGATGATCAGTAATTATAAACTGATATTTTCTCCGTCCGTTTTAGCGGACGGAGGAGAACAGCGACAGATGTCACTGACACTCGCCCCTTAGTAGAGCGTCCTTTATTAATAAAGGCATTTGTTAATTGAGTAATCTGTAAAGAAATATATAGATTATGCAAAAATGTATTTCTTGCAATCATATTAGGTATATGATAATCAATTCTTATAAACTGACACTCTCTCCGTCCGTTTTAGCGGACGGAGGAGGACAGCGACAGGCGTCGCTGTGACCTCGCTCTTCAGCAAGGTAGTTTTTATTAACTAAGAACAGTTTTTAGAAACTGTAATCCTCTCCGTCCGTTTTAGCGGACGGAGAAGAACAGCGACAGGCGTCACTGACACTCGCCCTTTAGTAGAGCGGTTTTATCGAATAACATATTTTATTAATAAACTTATAATAACCACAAAAATATATGCTGAAAATAAAATATTAGTAGCAATTCGTTTACGGCAAGTCACCATAGCCTTCGGGTCGCGCGGGCGACCCACAGCTCGTACCGCGCACACAGTATGCGGCTATCCATGTTCCCCCACTGCCGATCACAGCAGAGAGGGGCGCAGGATAAACACAAACGGTGCCGAGAGCCCATCGTAAGGCTTCGGCTATGCATCTGTGAAGAAATATATATCATACAAAAATGTATTCCTTGCCATCATATTATGTGATGATCAGTAATTATAAACTGATATTTTCTCCGTCCGTTTTAGCGGACGGAGGAGAACAGCGACAGATGTCACTGACACTCGCCCCTTAGTAGGGCGTCCTTTATTAATAAAGGCATTTGTTAATTGAGTAATCTGTAAAGAAATATATAGATTATGCAAAAATGTATTTCTTGCAATCATATTAGGTATATGATAATCCAGTTCTTATAAACTGACACTCTCTCCGTCCGTTTTAGCGGACGGAGGAGGACAGCGACAGGCGTCGCTGTGACCTCGCTCTTCAGCTAGGTAGTTATTAATTAACATGCGTGTTAATTAATAATTCTTACGAACTAAAAATACCATATTAATAAATTAACAGTTTTACTGAACTAAAATTCTCTCCGTCCATCGTAGCGGACGGAGGACAACGGCGACCGAAGTCGCTGTGACCTCGCCCTTTGGCAGGGCAGTTTTCATTAACTAAGAACAGTTTTTAGAAACTGTAATTCTCTCCGTCCGTTTTAGCGGGCGGAAGAGAACAGCGACAGGCGTCGCTGATTCGCTCTTTACCAGAGCGAGTTTATTAAATAACATATTTTATTAATAAACTTATAATAATCACAAAAATATATGCTGAAAATAAAATATTAGTAGCAATTCGTTTACGGCAAGTCACCATATCTTTCGGATCGTGCGGGCGACCCAAAGCTCGTGCCGCGCGCACGATATGCCCAAGATCCTCCTCCGACGCACCCCTCTCAAGCGCGTGCTCCGTCCATCGCAAAAGCTTGAAACGCTCGGAATTTTATCTAATCGTAAGTGCCGCCACACATCAAAATTATTAAAAAGTGAATTTATTCTACAATATACAATTGATATTTAACAATAATAATAATGTTGACGGTACGTTAGTGAATAAATTATTCATTGACATACCGTTCTTTTTTCAATGTAGAAAATACATAAAACAATTTTTTTTATGACTTTACAATTTTTTAAGGGGTATTTTATAATTTGTATTTAACAAATTAGAGATGGAAAAAATAGTTTGGTCACCTTTTTTTATACAGTACATTCTGCAAAATTTGCGTTAAAAAAATTTTCAACGACATAACGTCTTATAATAATTTTGGTCTGTAGCGACACGTAGCTAAAATCCCGAGCACGTCAAAGCTTCGCAAAGCACAGAGCAAGCGCTACAGAGGGGCGGTGGAGGGAGAACACGAGCAGTCCCGGGAGCCGACCCCAATGCTCCGGCCATGCATATATATATATACATATAATACAACGAATAATATATATACACATCTGAGTAATATATACCCAGTAATCTGAAAAGAAATATACTATATTATGCAACAATATATTTCATGCAATCATATTATATGATAATCAGTTCTTATAAACTGATACTCTCTCCGTTCGTAGTAGCGAACGAAGGAGGACAGCGACAGACGTCGCTGTGACTTCGCTATTCAGCGAGGCAATTATTAATTAACATGCGTGTTAATTAATAATTCTTACGAACTAAACTAAAATCACCATATTTATCAACTAACAGTTCTTATCTACTAAAATTCTCCCCGTCCATTATAGCGGACGCGGTCGCTGTGACCTTGCTCTTTAGCAGAGAGTTTATTAACTATTATAGTATATTGAAAAACTAACCTTATTCTACTCATGCAAATACAATTTTAGTTGAATTTTGCAGCAAGACCGATTCAAATTCGGTAAGAAATTGAATCGCGTTGTCCCCCATCGCTAGCAATCGAGAAAATCCCGAGTACCGACGTCTCGAAAGGATTTGGGGGGGGGGGGGGGGGGGGGGGGTATGAAGGGAAAAGAAAAGACTGCCAGTGAAAACGTTTTTTTTTTAAATAAAAAAAAACATCTGCCGACTATGAATGTTGCGGCATTGAATTCAGAGTAAATCTAAGTTAAACAAAAATGGAAACACAAAAATCGAAAATTGGTTTTTAAGCGATTTTGCGATTTTTCACTAAAAAAATAAAAAATTTCATAGATTATGTCATGAATATATATTTTTTTCTGACAAAACACGTTCAAAAATGAAAAATTTGAAGAAAAAATGGTCCCCATTAATTAATTTTTTTTAAAGTTACCGGCGTTTAAAAATGGTTAATTAAAAGAAATTTTTCCAAATTTACAACTTTAAATTAAACTATTACTAAATATAAATCTGAAATGAACTCGCTCGAAAAAATTATTACGTACCTCAGTTTCCAAACTGCATTGAAACGGGATCGGTTGTACCCCGAGCGCGAAAAAGCACGGTACAACGTCGCTTCTGTTATCCAGCCGTCCTTCTCTTGCTCGCTCATACTTTCCATTGCCTTCCTCCGCCGTCGACCAGAACACCGGCAACCGCGCTTTTCGCGAGCTAGGATCCAAGAATTGAAGACGGCACTCGCTCGATTTCTTTTATTTTTTCCTTCCATTATTTTATTTTCACACGCGTTCACTCAATTTACTTTTTATTCTCACGAAATAATTCTCATTCGCCGCCATTCTGCTCGCCGTTTTTGTCTCCTCAATTATAGTTTTCACAAAAATAAGGGATAATTTTTTTATACCTAATAAACGAATACTTTTGTATTTTATTGGGTACAAAAAAATTATCTCTTAATTTTGTTGTAAGGTATAGTTGAGATCAAAACGGTAGATGAAAGCAGAATGGCGATGAATGCAAATTGGAAAAAATAAAAAGTAAACTGCAGACTCGGGTTTCGTATGGCCGGATGCCACATGTAATTTTTTTAAGTGTTTTACTTTTTCACCTTTTTCACATATAGGCACTCACTGATATTTTCTGAATAATCTCTGATATCACCACTGCATTATCACTGATATCCTCACTGCACTATCACTGATATCCAACATTTTCACTATATGCACAAATATGATAAACGAATTAACGAATTCGCGTAAAAGTAAATTGCCGTCGCGATCGGACATGCGTATAGGCCCGCACGTGCCAGCAGCGTTGAGCGACTAACCTCGACTGAAATGAAGCGACCCTCGAGCACGTTGGCAAACTATATATATATATATATAGCGCCCCGCGAGCATCACCTTGGAGCGCAATACAATGGCATCGTGAGGCTCGTGAGCGCCCAATGTTTACATTTTTGACGCTCCTTGTTGTCGACGTGTTACAACGCGTCGCTAATACGTCACAGGCCGAAAGTGTTCAACACATTTCTCCGTCGATTTTAGCAAACGGAGGGGAATAATGCCAAACATCGACATCGCCCTGTCTCACAGAGTGACTTTTATTAGTTAACATATTTTTGTTAATTGAACAATAAAAATTCTCTTCGTCCATTTGAGCGGACGGGGATAATAAACGACACACGTCGTTGGCTTCTTGCTCTTCGAAAGAGCAATTTTCGTTAACCCTTTGCACTCGAGCGGCGCTGAAACGGCGCCCGGCCAATTTGAAGTGGCAACTCGAGCGACGCCGATACGGCGCCTAACCGATTTCAGGTGTCAACTCGCGCAGCGTTGCTACAGCGTCCAAGTGATTTGAAGTGTTATGTCAAGCGGCGCTCCTACGGCACTATGGTCTTTTGTAACTCGAGCTCTTTATTTACGATGTGCGATAAAATATATTCTTAGCTCAGTTCAGCTAGTCTCAGCGTAGCATTCGTTTGGAACAGTCATATGGTAGCTAAAAAATATTTGAGCCCTAACTAAAAGGGGCAAAAAGGGACTGCAAAGTGTGTTCCGATCGTAGCACGCCTGGAGGAAGGCGGGAAATTTCATATTACTGTGATACGTGTCCAGACAAACCTAGGATGCATCTTGGCTATTGTTTTTCTAAATATCACACTAAAACTAATTACAGAGTGTAATACTTATCCAAGTTTGTTGTTTTCGGCATCTAAATGAATAAACTACTGAAATTGTATTACTTGTATACGCTTGTTTGTTTATAAATGTCTTTAAAGTACCTGTAAAATGGTGATCTAATTTGGCCAAAATCGTCTCGAGCTGCTGGCACGCGCAAGCGAAAAAGGCCTCGAGTGCAAAGGGTTAATTAACGAATTTATCAATAAACATTTTTAAACATTAAAAATGTTCTCCGTCCATTTGGGGGACGGAGGCTGAAGGGGCGAACAGAACAACAAAATATAAAATATGAAATGTAAACGCAATGGTTATTTTATATAGAATAGATTATCGATTGTTCTCGAAGGGTTTTCGATTTCCCACTTCGTCTCTCTCACTCTCTCTCTCTCTGTCTCTAATATGCCTTATATCCTTACAATATTCCTTCCAAAATAAAAATGATTTGATTATTTTTTAGTCGACATCTAAAGCATAAATATCATTTTAAACGAATTTGGCCAATGTATACATATATTAATGTATTTAAACGTGTGGGTTCGTTTCATTAAATGATGAGGTTCGGGACTCGAAGAGAGGTTGAATTGTGTTGAACTCATGGTCAAAATTAACAATTGAATTTAGTCCGAGATGCTGCCGTGAGGGTACAATCTGTACTTATCGGATTTTAATGAAATGCTGAATGGTCCTCTGTTGGTCTTTCCTCTGATGTTGTTGATCGTGGCGTCGATCGTCGCGATCCTCTCCTTCTTCTAAGCAGCTCCTCCGCAATCGACAAACTCGCCTCTGCTGTTGCTGCGTTGTCTCTCCTTTGCAGTATAGTTGATAAACTGCCTCCGCTGTTGCTGCGCTGTCTCTCCTTTGCCTTATAGTTGATAAACTGTCTCAGCTATCTCTGCGCTGTCTTTTTCTTTGCTTTGCAGTAAAGAAACTGCCTTCGCTGTTGCTACGCTGTCTCTCCTATGCCTTATAGTTGATAAACTGTCTCAGCTATCTCTGCGCTGTCTTTTTCTTTGCTTTGCAGTAAAGAAACTGCCTTCGGTGTTGCTGCGCTGTCTCTCCTTTGCCTTATAGTTGATAAACTGTACCCGCTGTCTCTGCGTTGTCTTTTCCTTTGTCTTGCAGTAAAGAAACATCCTCCGCTGTTGCTGCGCTGACTCTCCTTTGCATTATAGTTGATAAACTGCCTTTGCTATTGCTGCGCTGTCGTTTGCTTTACCTTGCAGTAAAGAAACTGCCTCCGCTGTTGCTGCGCTGTCTCTCCTTTGCCTTATAGTTAATAAACTGTCCCCGCTATCTCTGCGCTGTCTTTTTCTTTGCCTTGCAGTAAAGAAACAGCCTCCGCTGTTGCTGCGATGCCCCCTTCGCCAGGGCGGGATGTTCAACGTTTCAGTATACATTCATTAACCAAATTCTTTTAAAATGAGATTTATCCTTTAGATATCGACAAATATCCTTTAGATATCGATAAATGATTAGGACATATCTATTTCATCTCATACATAACAATGACCGTTACCGGTGAGGCTGGCAAAACGATTAATATTTATTTTCAATATAGTTAACTAAAATATGGAAATTGAAAAAACAAAAAAAAATGAATCCCATCGTTATCCCATTATCTACCTAGACTTAAAAGTTGTGGAATGAATGACAGTTTTTTAGAAAAAAATTTCAAGAAAATCCTGTTTTTTGTAAATCAACAATTTATATTAAAAACTTGAAAATCTTATGGAAATATGGTTTGAAAATTTTATTTCATATTTTCTTATCAAAAGAAAAATTTCTTTTAAAAAGAAAAATTTCAAAAAAAAACCGTCCACTTTGGTTTGTTTCTCGAAACGTTATGGACGCATGAAAAAAAAAATTTCATTTTTGAAAGACTGATATCGTAAAATCGGGTCGATAAAAAAACTTGAAAAAATCGCGGAGATCTCTTTTCAACAAATACTAGAACATAAAAAATTGTCGAAAAAATCGGAGATGCAAGAGGTAATAGCTGTCCGATTTGGCGTGGAATGCCCCATATGTATATATAAAATTTACCAATCTACCAATTGACCAAAAGCTGGAACATATAATTGGTAAATTTGAATTAATAGAATATATATATATATATATATATTTTTTTTTTTCTGGCACCGAAAGTATATGGCTCGGCTGATCAAGCTATAAGGCAGCTTCTTCAGGCGAGGGAGCTACAACGTATGATTCCCGAATTTGACTTACAGAGCAATTGACGTCAACGATATTGGTCGTATATTGTCTCGTTAGATCAAGAATAATGATGAAATATTATAATTTTATCCGTCTATATCTCGTCATTATTGTAGTAATAGTTTAATAAATTGCTAGCACGAAAAAAAAAAATAAGGTACAGAGAGATTCGAACCATCGATTCTTTTGGTACCTCGGCGAGTACAGAACGCCTTAGCCCACTCAGCCGCCGTTGCTTACTTGAATTAAAGGTTGTGCGTAACGTAGCTAAGCTGCGTCAACGGTTGCTGTACAGCGTTCGCTCGACGCTCCTCGAGGCCGAGAAACTCAGCTCGTGTTCAAAAACAGCGATCGTAAATACTCGGACACTAAGCGACCAATCGGGTTGAAATTTTGAGGATATATAGAGACTTATGGCCCGCGTGGGGTGACATTCATTTTTTTTCAAAATTTTGAAACATTAATAGTTTTTTCGTCATTGAAAAGAGGAAATGTTGAATTTGCCATAATCGCGCGATTATATTCGTCGTGGCAAACACAGTATTTCATTCACAATGAAAAAACGCACATTTTGGGCTTTGTTTCGTATCAATCGACAGAAAAATGAGCAAATTATAGCGATTTACGTTTTTGTGGAAAGCGGCTCTAGCGCGGGTAAGTCCGCCGGCCCGTGCGGCGGGCGTTGGTGGGGCGAGAGTCGAAGGCATAGGCACGCCTCGTGTATACGTTTGCCTCTGCCTCGCACCGAGGCCTAGTGCGACGCGCATAAATATATATACTATATATATATATATATATATATATAGTATATATATTTTCGGGAGGCACAATAGCTTGATCGGCCGAGCCATACACTTTATACTATATATATTTTTTGTTGCCGAAAGTATATGGCTCGCAATCAGCTGATCAAGCTATACGGTAGCTTCTTCAGGCGAGAGAGCTAGAACATATGATTCGCGAATTTTACTGACGGAGCAATTTACGTCAACGATATTGGTTGTATATTGTCTCGTTAGATCGAGAATAATGATGAAATATTATAATTTTATCCGTCCATATCTCGTCATTATTGCAGCAATAGTTTAATAAATTGCTAGCACGAAAAAAAAAAAAAAGGTACAGAGAGATTCCAACCATCGATTCTTTCGAAACGCCGACAAACACGGAACGCCTTAGCCAACTTGACCAACGTTGTTCTTTTGAACAAACAATTGTGCGTAACGTAGCTAAGGTGCGTCAACGGCTGCTGTACAGCGTTCGCTCGACGCTCCTCGAGGCCGAGAAACTCAGCTCGCGTTCAAAAACGGCGATCGTAAATACTCGGGCACTGAGCGACCAATCGGGTTGAAATTTTGAGGATATATAGAGACTTATGGCCCGCGTGGGGTGACATTCATTTTTTTTCAAAATTTTGAAACATTAATAGTTTTTTCGTCATTGAAAAGAGGAAATGTTGAATTTGCCATAATCACGCGATTATATTCGTCGTGGCAAACACAGTATTTCATTCACAATGAAAAAACGCACATTTTGGGCTTTGTTTCGTATCAATCGACGAAAAAATGAGCGAATTATAGCGATTTACGTTTTTGTGGAAAGCGGGTCTAGCGCGGGTAAGTCCGCCAGCCCGCGTGGCGGGCGTTGGTGGGGCGAGAGTCGAAGGCATAGGCACGCCTCGTGTATACGTTGGCCTCTGCCTCGCACCGAGGCCCAGTGCGACGCGCGTATATATATATATATATATCTTCGGGAGGCACAATAGCTCGATCGGCCGAGCCATACACTTTATACTATATATATATTTTGTTGCCGAAAGTATATGGCTCACAATCAGCTGATCAAGCTATAAGGTAGCTTCTTCAGGCGAGAGAGCTAGAACATATGATTCGCGAATTTTACTGACAGAGCAATTTACGTCAACGATATTGGTCGTATATTGTCTCGTTAGATCAAGAATAATGATGAAATATTATAATTTTACCCGTCCATATCGCGTCATTATTGCAGCAATAGTTTAATAAATTGCTTGCACGAAAAAAAAAAAATAACGTACAGAGATTCGAACCATCGATTCCTTTGGTACCGCAGCGAGTACAGAACGCCTTAGCCCACTCAGCCGCCGTTGCTTACTTGAGAGAAAGGTTGTGCGAAACGTAGCTAAGCTGCGTCAACGGCTGCTGTACAGCGTTCGCTCGACGCTCCTCGAGGCTGAGAAACTCAGCTCGTGTTCAAAAACGGCGATCGTAAATACTCGGGCACTGAGCGACCAATCGGGTTGAAATTTTGAGGATATATAGAGACTTATGTCCCACGAAACATGACTGTCTTATTTTTCCGAAATTTTGAAAAATTAACAGTTTTTTCATCATTGATAAGAGGAAATGTTAGATTTGCCATAATCGCGCGATTATATTCGTCGAGGCAAAAACAGTATTTCATTCACAATGAAAAAACGCACATTTTGGGCTTTGTTTCGTATCGATCGACGAAAAAATGAGCGAATTATAACGATTTACGTTTTTGTGGAAAGCGGTTCTAGCGCGGGTAAGTCCGCCGGCCCGAGCGGCGGGCGTTGGTGGGGCGAGAGTCGAAGGCATAGGCACGCCTCGTGTATACGTTGGCCTCTGCCTCGCACCGAGGCCTAGTGCGACGCGTATATGTATATACATATATATATATATATATATATATATATATATATATATATATATATATATATATTTATAGAATACAAATAAATAATATATATATATATATATATATATATACATATAATAGTATATAATATGTATAATATATATAATAATATATATATATACATACTGAAGAAGAATGATAAAGCTGTCATAGTCGTACGATTATTCATATCATGTTGAAGGCAACATTTCATGCTCACTGGAAACACACACATTTTGGGCTTTATTTCGTATCATTTGATGAACAAATGACTGAATTACGAGAATTAACATTTTTGTGGAAAGCGGGCCGACGTCGGTAGTTCGAGCGGCACGTGTAGTCGTCGACTTCGGAGGGGGCCGGACAACGCTCTCTAAGGGATTTCTATATTTGGGCATAGAGGTGTGCCTATGTGACCTATGGGCCGTGACTTTTCAGGCGTGTGTCTCCTCCTCTACCAGTTACCACACCCGTCTCGCGAGAACATTTCGTCAGCGCTCCGTGCGGATTTTCGTCACACTATTTTCTCGTTGTGCCGATAAAAATTTCGATGTTTTCTCTCAATAACTTTGAATCGTAATTTGACAGCCAATTTTGCATCAAATTACATGAAACAAAGTTCAAAATGTGTGTTTTTTAATGCTGCATGGGCTGACTATCAGGAAATTTCGATAGCATAGGTCCAACCATAAAAAATTATCCAATTTCTCCAGTGATAACTAAATCTGCAAAATTTTTTTCAAAATTTTGGAAAAATAAGAGAGTTAGCCACTTTGTGCCATAATTCTCTATATGCCCTCCAAATTTTAATGCGGTTGCTTGCTCAGTGCCGGACAAAATACGGGCCCCGTTTTCGAAGCGCTCGTCGTATGTGACACTGACTCTTAAACCCTATCGTTCTTGGGTTATTTCGAATTTTTCAAAATTCATCGTTTTTAGCTGAAAATGAAATAACTTTCCGAAAAAAAATCGGAAGCAATTTTTAAAAAAAGGATAATAGAGCTTCTGCATTCCCTTTCAAGTATTTCATAGTAAAAAAAAAAAAAAAAATTTCCTTACATTATGCGGGAGATTTGCGACCGGGTCGACAAAAAAACAAAAACAAATTTTTAATGGAACAAACTGAAGCCTGGTATACCCTTTTTAAAACGCCGCTTTTTAAATTGCAATATCTTTATTTTTGATAGAGTTATCTAAATTTAAGTGCAGCAAGAAATATCGACTGGTGTATCCAAACTTTTGAGCGGCAGTGTATATATATTGTAACGGTCCAGCGACGGATGACCTCGTGACCTGTAAACAAAAGAAACAAAGGTAAGTTAAATAAACTACCACCAGATGGCGAGCAACAAAAACAGATCTCGCAAACAACATAATGTTTGCGATAATATAAAAAGGCAATAAATAAACCAGAAAGGCACCTCTAAAAACGGTCCTGATTCGAGCAAACCACTCGAGGGAAGCAGTAACCCAGGCGGAGCAGCACATACCTCGGTATCGTGACAGCGGAGCCAACGGGTGAGCAACCCTCAGGGCAAGCCCGAATCAGGCGAACTTACCAGTATCGAGGAAGTCTAAGGAGGCGCAACATCCAGGAGGCGCAGCAAGTTCCAAGAGGCGCAGACAGAATCAAGAGGCGCACCAACCATCCAGAGGCGCAGCAAGTTCCAAGAGGCGCAGACAGAATCAAGAGGCGCACCAACCATCCAGAGGCGCAGCAAGAACCAAGAGGCGCAGGAACAACCAAGAGGCGCAGGCAGCAACGAGGAAGCGCAGCAACAGGAAGACGCATTCCCCAAATCTGTCACCTGAAAAACAACAAATACATTAATAAAAAGGAAAATTGCTGAACGTGTATTAGAATGCAATTTACCTATGTATCTCAGATGATAAAATGATAAGCTGCCACACATCTAAATATCAGTCCAAACGAACGCCAAAGACGACGCACTACAGCACCTGAAAATATAAAATTACGTATAAAATAACCGAATAAAACGGACGCGCGCGTCAGAAAAACACTTACCAAATTCGATTATCCGGTGAAAAACGGCACACGAGACACTACACTACACTAAAACACTAAAACCTGTCACAAAAACAAACAATACGCCCGCGCGCACATGTAGCGGCCACGGCCATATTGATTACCGGCACGCCATCGATCAACCGCGTCAGGATTGACGCGCAACTCATAGATATCAAGGTACCGAGGCGCACCCAGCGGCAAATTAAGCGAACCGTGGGTATTTAGGGAGAGTACGTATAACGGCTCACGCACATACTCTGTACATCTAATTGAAATAATAAAACCTACTTTACCAACACATTTCTTCGTCTCGACTATCTAAATTTCTCTCGAGTCCTCGAACAAACTACGTTTCATTTGGCGCCCGAACAGGGACTCGAGAAAATTAGGAGACGACGAAGAGATCGAAGAAAATGGACGAAAACCGTAATATGCGAGAAACTAGTCCGGAGATGGGAGAAGGTGATCCAACAATAGAAAACGGGAACGACGATGACACGAATTTCACAGAGGAAATGCACCTCGAGTTGGAGGAATCGATTAAACTCCTAGCCCGACAACTCAAAGATGTGAAAATCAACCAGAATCGCGAAAGCATTCTAAGAGTCCAGAGCATAAAAGACCAGGATGAGAGATGCGTCCTGCGCTGCAGACAAACGCAAGAATTCGCACGCGTGGAATTCCAGGAGGACTTAGATCGCGTCGTAACTCAGACGGACAGAAAAATCACGATCGCACAAGATACGGTAGCGGCGAACCTGGAAGTAATGGACAGAGAAAGAAAGGCCGACTTCGACGCGGTCGAGAAGAAACTACAACGGACGATAACCAACATGTCACAGTTAAATGAGAATGTGAAAAAGACGGCAAATGTGGCACAGGAAAACCGAGACAGAATTGACGCGTATGAGGAGGACATACGAACAAGATTGTCCCAAACGATAAATCTCGCGCAAAGTGGCATGAATATGAGCCAGATGTATGTGGCCAAGCAACAGCCACCATCATTCAGCGGAGATGGCCAAGGACGCCCGATGAGATATTTACGAGAACTCGAGCAGTTCTGGAAAATTACAGGAAATATGGACCTGCACTATCTCATAGGGCAGTCGCTCAAGGGCGCGGCAAAAGACTGGTGGAGGGTCGTAGAAGACGACGTGCACTGCATAGAAGACTTCTCACGAAAATTCCAGGCAAGGTACTGGAGCCGACAGATACAGGACAAAGTCAGCAGGAACCTGGAATTTGGCGCGTACGATTTAGACGAACAGAAAGTGACAAGAGCGGAATACGCAACGAGGATCTTCGGCAACGCTAAAGATCTGAGCAAACAATTAAGTAACAGCGAGATCGTACGATACTTAAGCAACCACTTTAACGAAACAGTTAGATCAGCGGTACAAATAAAAACCGTACAGACGATAGACGAACTTCTGGAACTCCTCGAGAGTATGGATGTGGCGGGACCACTAAACGCGAGCAGAAGACCACAGAGGCCGCAAACGCCGTCATATCGATGGGGGACAAACACATGGGCCCGGAATAATCAAACACCATATACCAGAGGACGTCCACAAGATCCCAACTACCAGCCATGGGAATCAGCCGGTGAATAATCCGGAAAGTAAGCCGAGTACCAGCACAACAACGGATTCGGGAAACGCATAAGCGTTGCGCCCGTAGAGATCACAAGAAGTGGAGGCGAACGAGGCGCAACGCAAGAAGAAGAGATGGCATGGGCGTTAGAAGAGGTCGAAAAGCGACAAAAACGGAATAAAAAGAAAAAGGAGCGTAAGGAGAGGCAGAAGACCAGCGAGCAGGTCATACATTCTTTAGACAGACAAGAGACGATGAGAGAAAAGAAACCCGAAACCGCCGGATGGTCGAGAGAATACGTCGAACACATTACGAAACAAGCAAAAAGAGTGAAGGAGGAGGGTGATACGTATGAGAGCCCCAGAGATTACCTGATAGAAGAAAAGGCGGAAGTTAACGAGAACAAAACGTACCCAGAATGTCCACAAATAAGAGTAGCAGTAAAGAAGGAGGAAATCACCATGCTGATTGACAGTGGTAGTGAAATCTCCTGTGTGTCCGAGGAGTGCTATGAGAGACGAAAAAAGGGGTTGTCACAATGTCCGGTGTTGCCAGTAAAGGGGGGGGAGGTGAAAGGAGCGTTCAGTGGAAACAGCTGTCGAATTAAGAAGCAGATATGGGCGGAGATCACAGTTGGCGAGGAGAAAGCGGTCCTACAATTGATGATCGTGCCAAAATTGCGGAGAGAGGGAATCTTAGGAATCGACGGTATCATCCAACTGAAGTTAAAAATAGATGGGCAAGCTGGAACGGTGGAGGTGGGGGGACGACCACTTTTACGTCTAACGGAAGGACTCTGGCAACGAGAAGAGAAAGACGCAGAAAACGAGGTAATGGCGATCGAGGGAAATCAAGAAGATGGAGAAGTGAGAGAGGAGGAGGTCGACCAGAAAATCGAGACAAGCGAAGAAATGCCCGAAGAAGTCAAGGAAGACTTCAAGGCGCTGATCTATCGATACCGACACGTGTTCACCAAGAGACCGGGAAGAATGACAGAATACACACACAAATTGGTCTTGAAGGAACCATCAGAAGGTCATATCCGATACCGATGCAACACCGCGACGCAGTAAGAATGGATATCCAACGAATGTTAGCGCACGGAGTGATCGAACGAACGACCAGTCAATTCATAAACCCGATGGTAACAGTAATAAAAAAGGACGGATCGGTAAGGCTGTGCCTTGACGCAAGACAGCTCAACAAATACCTAGTCGAAGACCACGAGTCGGCACCACCAACCGAAGAAATTCTCCAAGAATGCGGAGGCATACGAGTAATGTCGAGCCTCGACATGACAAGCAGCTTTTGGCAAATACCACTAGATGAGGACTCAAGAAAATACACGGCATTTCTCCATGAGGGTAAGTGCTACCAATTTACGGTAACACCGTTTGGGTTGAAAACGAGCACGGCCAGCCTCATCAAAGGTCTTGAGATTGTCTTACAAAACTTGGGAAAATCAGTAATAAACTTCGTAGACGACCTACTGTGTGTATCGGCGAGTCCAAAAGAACACCTGCGACATCTAGAACGCATTCTACAAAGAGTCGAAGAACATGGCATGACCCTCAACTTCAGGAAGTCAGCATTTTTTAAGAAAGAAATAAAGTTCCTCGGGCATATCCTATCGACACAGGGAATCAGGCCCCAACCAGAAAAGATAAGTGCGATCAAGGAGTTCCCACAACCCAGCAATCTAAAACAGCTTAGAGGTTTCCTTGGACTGATAAATTTTTACTCCAAATTTACAAATAAACACGCAGAGGCTACAGTACCACTGCTGGCACTGTTACGAAAAGGCCAAAGATGGGAATGGACGCAGGAACACAGTAAAGCGTTCGACAAAACGAAACGACTGTTTGTCGAAGAAATAATGCTGCGACACGCGGACGCGAAAAAAGCGTATACTCTCACAACAGACGCAAGTGACTACGCACTAGGCGCGATACTCGGTCAAGAAGATGAAAATGGCGAGATGGGAGTCATCGCCTTTGCCAGCCGAACGTTGAAAGGAGCGGAATTGGGATATATCACCACAGAAAAAGAATTACTCGCGATAGTATGGGCGCTCCAGAAGTTCAGAACGTACATACTGGGGGCAAAAATAAAAGTCGTCACAGACCATAAGGCACTAACCTTTCTAAGAAAATGTAGATTCGCAGGAGACCGACTCTTACGATGGGCACTACTCATACAAGATTATGACTTAGAAGTAGAACACTGCCCAGGCGTAGAAAACAAAGTAGCGGATGCGCTGAGCCGACAAGGAAACGAAAACACAGAGAAAACAAAAGCCATAATTATCGCAACTATGTTAGCAAAACCGGCGAGCGAAGAATTGGAAAACGATCTGAAAGAAATTGGCAAATTACAAACGGAGGATCCCGATTTAGAAAGACTGTGGAACAAAGTGGAAAGCGACAAGGGCGGAACAAGATACCGCATAAAGGAGAAGTGCTTACAGAAACAAACGCGGAACGGGATATGGAAAGTCGTAATCCCAAAGAAAATGATCAAACGACTAATACAAGACTGTCACGAGATGTACGGCCACGTAGGGGCACGGAAAGTGTGGCGGCTACTTGACGAAGATTTCACACACCCCCAATTGGCGAGAAGGGTACGACAAGTAACTGCGCAATGCGACACATGTCAGAGAAACAAAGTGCTAAACCAAACAAACCACGCCAAAATGCAGTCCATAGTGCCGGCAGGACCGGGGGACCTCCTGTCCATAGACTTCTACGGACCATTACCGACAGCAGCCGGCGGCGTAAAACATATCCTGGTCACCATTGACACCTTCACGAAATATGTAAAATTATACGCTCTGAGAAAAGCAAATACAGAAACCACCATCCGGAAAATATTCGGCGAATATGCACGAGAGTTCGGCAAACCAAAGAAGATCCAATTTGACCATGGAACGCAATTTACCTCGAAAAAATGGGTCGAACACCTGGAAAAAGAGGAAGTGAAAGGAATATTCTCTTCAATTAGGCACCCACAAGGAAACATGGTCGAAAGAGTCAACAGGGAACTAGCTAGGTTCTTCAGGACATTCCTCGAAAAAGAGCATAATGGATGGGTAAAATGGATACCGGTCATAGAAACGTGTATAAACGAAACACATCATGAGACGACAGAAATGACGCCAATGGAACTCCAAATGAGAAAAAGACCGCAACGAGTCTGGAAGCAGTGGATACTAGCACTGAATGAAGAAAGATTCGAAAGATTGGAATACGAAGACAAGATAAAAATCGTCATGGCAAGAATAGAACGAAAAGGGCGAAGAAACGCAGAAAGGTTCGATAACTCACACAGGACGACAGAATTCGAAGTTGGGGAAGAAGTGTTAGTACGCGCACTGAATGTATCGGACCCGAAGAATAAAATTACGGCGAAGTTCCTGCCATTGTACGAAGGACCGTACAGAATCAAAAAATGCGTCGGGCTGGCCACGTACCTCTTGGAAGATCCTGTAACAAGAAAGGAAAGAGGTAAATTTCACGCGTGCCTGTTAAGACAGTACAAAAGTGATAAAGAGACGAACGACAATACAGGACCAAAAAGTAATGCACAGGAAACAAAGGACGGAGAAAACGAAAAAGATAGCGAATACTGCGAATGAAAAAAAAAAAAAAGAAAAATAATAATAAAGTGTACAGAAAAGAAAGTATAATAATAAACTAAATAAGTATAGAAAGCAGAATAATAAAATAAATCATAAGTGAAAAAAAAAAAAAAAAAAAAAAATGACAAAAATAAAATAAAGTTTAATAATAAATAAGTAATAAATAAAATAAAATTAGAATAATAAGGTGGAGGTAAAATCGGACGTAAGAATAAATTAAACACGCATAGAAAATTAAGAGGCAGCTAACGGCAAAAGTAAAATTAAGTGTAATAATAAAAAAAAAAAAAAAAAAAAAAAAAAAAAAAAAAAAAAAAAACTTATAAAAACGGCAACCAAACGTACGAAGGAAAAGTGAAATAATAACGAATAAGGACAAGGACAAGGAGAACGACCGAAAATCTGGTTACTAGGAGAAAAGGTCGAAACGAAAAAAAAAAAAAACCATAACAAAGTATGTGGAAGTATCGGACGATCGGAGTAAACGAGAGGAGCGCTAAACAATATATCAGACGTTCGCGGGTAGTGACAAAGCATGGAGCCACCGAAATTCGAGTACGCGGTCACCGGAGGACGAAGACAAGAAACACAAGAGCAGAGGAGACGGGCAAAACGAAGGAGAGCAACGAGAACGATCAAAGCGTTACAGGACAAAATAACAAAAGCGTGGAAACGGATAGAGGACGAATACAAAATAATAATCATCACAGACGAAAATATCAAAAATTGGTGTCCAGGGGAAACTCCAAAAATCAAGGGTGGGGAGATTAATACGAATCGGGAGACCGCCAGTAACAATCAGTCAACCGAAAACGAAACACCTTATTAACGACCAACATTTATAACGACCATGGACTTCAAAAATTTCTCTATCGACCTGCTTGCGGACACCTATGACGACGTGGAAATCATCGGACTCCTCTCTCCGGACCAGCTTTACCTACGCTTCAGCCTACCAGGGTATAATGTGCATGCACATTTAGAAATTATCGAAAGGACACCGAAAAAGCACCCGGAAGTAAAACCGTGCGTGGAGGAGGAGGTGTTCCCCGGTAAAGGCGTCTTGTGCAGACAAGACCACAAATTTTACCGGGGAACAATCACGGAAGTAACGGACGAGTGCACGTACGCGTGGTTGGGAGATTACGGTGGGGAGTTCGCGTACAGGATGGACCAACTTTACACGCCACCGCAATGGATGAAAGACACCCCATTCCTCACCATACCATGCGGTATCAGAGGGATAAGCCCGATACAGGAGGAGTACGACTTCGAAGGGATACGCTTCCTACGGGAATGGACGGTCGGCGAAAAATGGAGCTTAACTAAGGACCCAACCGCCACAGGCACAGACGCAATCTGGGGGCAACTCACCCACGGACAAACCTCGAGAGATTATCGGCAAATTGTAACGCATTTTGGACTGGCTCATCGGACGTGGGACACACAAACATTCAGATGGTACTGCGAGGGACCACAATTGAGTAGCACACAGGAGAATAATAGAAAAGTGCAACAGTACGAGAGGAATCCGGACCAACCCGAAGAGCAGCCGAATACGTCGGCCACCAACGACAATGATGAGTGGTGGCGGAGCATCAATTTGAGCGTTCTGGACGAGGTTCCCGAGGGATGGTGGGACGAACAAGAAGAGAGCGAAGAAGAAATTGAAACCACAACGGACGCGAGGTTCGATACAATCTGGGGAAAACCGGAAGAAGAAGAGGATGAGGAGGAAGAAGAGGAGGACGCGATGTCCACAACATCGGCGTAATTAAGTTAAAAAAAAAAAAAAAAAAAAAAAAAAACCGAGCTCAACTTGTACAATAAACACAAAATATTAGAAAAGGATGTCATGTAATGATTCGCGAATAGACCCATAGTACCATTACCGAAATAGGAAGAAAGGTAGGAAGCCACAGATAAAGGAAATTTTCCGGTGATTCGCGGGCGACTCACGGAGAAATTTGGGGGACTATGTAACGGTCCAGCGACGGATGACCTCGTGACCTGTAAACAAAAGAAACAAAGGTAAGTTAAATAAACTACCACCAGATGGCGAGCAACAAAAACAGATCTCGCAAACAACATAATGTTTGCGATAATATAAAAAGGCAATAAATAAACCAGAAAGGCACCTCTAAAAACGGTCCTGATTCGAGCAAACCACTCGAGGGAAGCAGTAACCCAGGCGGAGCAGCACATACCTCGGTATCGTGACAGCGGAGCCAACGGGTGAGCAACCCTCAGGGCAAGCCCGAATCAGGCGAACTTACCAGTATCGAGGAAGTCTAAGGAAGCGCAACATCCAGGAGGCGCAGCAAGTTCCAAGAGGCGCAGACAGAATCAAGAGGCGCACCAACCATCCAGAGGCGCAGCAAGTTCCAAGAGGCGCAGACAGAATCAAGAGGCGCACCAACCATCCAGAGGCGCAGCAAGAACCAAGAGGCGCAGGAACAACCAAGAGGCGCAGACAGCAACGAGGAAGCGCAGCAACAGGAAGACGCATTCCCCAAATCTGTCACCTGAAAAACAACAAATACATTAATAAAAAGGAAAATTGCTGAACGTGTATTAGAATGCAATTTACCTATGTATCTCAGATGATAAAATGATAAGCTGCCACACATCTAAATATCAGTCCAAACGAACGCCAAAGACGACGCACTACAGCACCTGAAAATATAAAATTACGTATAAAATAACCGAATAAAACGGACGCGCGCGTCAGAAAAACACTTACCAAATTCGATTATCCGGTGAAAAACGGCACACGAGACACTACACTACACTAAAACACTAAAACCTGTCACAAAAACAAACAATACGCCCGCGCGCACATGTAGCGGCCACGGCCATATTGATTACCGGCACGCCATCGATCAACCGCGTCAGGATTGCCGCGCAACTCATAGATATCAAGGTACCGAGGCGCACCCAGCGGCAAATTAAGCGAACCGTGGGTATTTAGGGAGAGTACGTATAACGGCTCACGCACATACTCTGTACATCTAATTGAAATAATAAAACCTACTTTACCAACACATTTCTTCGTCTCGACTATCTTAATTTCTCTCGAGTCCTCGAACAAACTACGTTTCAATATATATATATTGAGACTTCGCCGCCTCAATTTTATTTATTTTGTTGAGGGTACCGAGGGTCGTGATACATGCAGGTGGTTGAGGGTAAAATCACTCCAAAGGAATTTAACAAAAACTGGTAAAATATAATTTATTGACCTAACCTTGAACTACAGTCTATCTAATAATGCTAAGTTTAAAAGTATTAAATATCAAGAAAGTGGTTTTAGAGAGATATGAGAATTTTTGGTTTTTCTTTTGATGAAAAATTTGATATTTGGCGAATACGGCCAACTAGGAGAATCTTCGTGAGCTCCTCCCAGTCCTGGATCGCAGTTCTATCAGCCTTCCCCCTTCCACGGCCTCTGGTCTCGAGATTCGATGATAGGCGTGATCTAGTCCTCGGTAATCGATGCCCCGAACGTGTGAGGCTGATCTCCCGTCTGTGTACCTTTGCCGATAGCGTATTGGTACCCGAAGAGACGTGTGTGTATCGTCCTGTGTACGTGCTTTGTTTTGATACGCGCGTCGGCGATGGATAGTTGCGGCCTCGCGGTGCTTCTGCGATGCTCCTCTTTGCCCCTCGCCTCGCTTGAGACACTGTACCCGTATGCCCGTGTCGTTGACCCGGGTCAGCTGATTGTCAAGCGGGAGCAAAATATAATATTTTGGCTCTCGCTTTAATTTCACGTCGTTCCTCTACTCTCTCGAAACACGGCGATGCTACGCACGTGTTGTTGACTCGTGTAGCTTGCTCGACGCTCCAGAACAAAATATCAGACTTCTGTTCTGACTTTAATTTCTCGCCGTCCCGCTGATTGCCCCAGCTGACGGAGATTTAATTTTAACACTTTCGTGCTAAATCTCGGGCCCTAGAGTCCCGGTCCTCTTGGCTCAGCCAAGGACTGCTTTCGCAGGTTGAGAAATATCTGATTTATTGAGCGAAATTTTGGCCTTTTATATCAAAATTTCGTCTGTCCTTGTTCGTTTTTGTTTGTTAACCTCCTCGTGATAGGTCGACGCCCGCCAATCAGCTGTTATTTGACTGACCGACTCCAGGATTTAACTGTCGCCGGCCAGTCTAAGTGGGGGTAACGTGGCAGTCGTGGCGGTGTGAGACGGTACCCGTCTCAATATATATATTGTAACGTGCTTTCGTTACCTTTCCGGGAGACTCCGCCGCCTGTGCCCCCTGGTTGCGAGCGAGGCGCGCGTCACCCTGATCGACATGGCTAGGGGCGACGGCCACCGGCGGACAGTTGCGGGGCAACCGGGGTGAGCGGGCGCCAGGTACGAATACCACCGGAAAACCGGCTTGTTTAAGTTTGTCACCCCGGATGCGCCACTAGGAAGCTAAATAGAACCTGCGGGGCACGGCGGAGTCCCGGGGAAACGAAATCGGCTAGGCCAGCCCGACTCACGGTCGGTAATGGTAGAGGGGCGTGGACGGGGCGCGAGGACCAAGGCAGAGAAAAGACGACGAACGCAGTAGATCAGGTTTAGGTTCTCTTTATTGTAACGTTGCTGGCGACCACCCCTACATCCGTCTAAATCGGGTGGACGGCGACTGGTGGCTAAGACGCGTGAAAGATGGCACGAGGCCGCGAAAAATAGCGACGAGGATCCCCGAGACGGGGCGACAATATGGCCGAAAAGGTAGCGACGAACCACGGGAAGGTAGCAGCGAAGGGCCCTCGACAGTAACAACGAAATATTCGAAGATAGCGAGAATTCATTCAAAGATAGCGAGGAGTTACTCAAAGAGAATGACAAAAGATACTTGAAGGTAGCGAACGGTTACCGAAAGGAAGCGACAAAACTTGAAGGTAGCGAGAGATCAACGACAGGTAGCGACAAAGAATATTCGAAGGTCGCGAGGGATTACAAAAAGGCAGTGCCACACGACATTCGAAGGCAGCGACGAAAGGTACTCGAAGGTAGCGAGAAATCAACGAAAGGTAGCGACAAAGATATTCGAAGGTAGCGACGAAAGGTACTCGAAGGTAGCGAAAAATCAACGAAAGGTAGCGATAAAAGATATTCGAAGGTAGCGAGGAATTAACGAAAGGTAGCGCAAAAGGGCACTCGAAGGTAGCGAGAAATTCCTTTAAGGTAGCGACGAAATGTACTCGGAGGTAGCGCGAAATTACTTCAAGGTAGCGAGAAATTACCAAAGGGTAGCGATAAAAGATAATCAACGAAAGGTAGCGATAAAAGATATTCGAAGGTAGCGAGGAATTAACAAAAGGCAGCGATAAAAGATACTCGAAGGTAGCGAGAAATTACCAAAAGGTAGCGATAAAAGATACTCGAAGGTAGCGAGAAATTACCAAAAGGTAGCGATAAAAGATACTCGAAGGTAGCGAGAAATTACCAAAAGGTAGCGGTAAAAGAGACTCGAAGGTAGCGATAAAGGTTCTCGAAGGTAGCGAGAAATTACCCAAAAAGGTAGTGATAAAAGATACTCGAAGGTAGCGATAAAGGTTCTCGAAGGTAGCGAGAAATTACCCAAAAAGGTAGTGATAAAAGATACTCGAAGGTAGCGATAAAGGTTCTCGAAGGTAGCGACGGGGTAGACGGGAAAATAGCGATGAACATCACGACAGACCACGAAGAGACAGCAACGCATTCCGAATTTACTCTATCGCGAGAGCGGGATGCACAGACGAAGGTCGGGGCGACGACAAGACGGAAAGACGACATAATATCGACACCGAACATAGTTGCGCGTTAACACCTGAGCAGCTAGCGGCCACCTTCGCGGGGGTGGCGGAAGCCCTACCGGCCGACCGGTAAAACAAAGAAATACGCCGAGTCGGCATGACTCAAATTATCGACTTAATCGAACAAAATCCTAATCCCAAACTTACCAAAACGAAGCGGCGGTCCAACGTCGAAACTATGGCTCGGCGTCACACGACGAAACACAGACAAAAGAGGTACTGACTGAGAAGGAAACGTATAAGGGACACGGTGACTCTACACTTGTGATCCGCAAGACGAGATCTAAGGTACTGCCGGTCGATGTGTAGCGCGTCTCACGTGCTGGCCGACGCGCGCCCCACTTAGGCGAAAAATCGATATTTTCCCCAACTATGCAAAATTTCGTGGACGATGATTGACGCGCGACGGCCGCTACCCCTACTACGCGCTACGGCGGGGAAGTAAGAAAGAGAGCGAAGGAGAGAGCAGACAATGGGTACGTGCACGGCTCGCGACGGAGCAAGTGCTCCCGCACTCGTTATCCTCTAAGTCCTGTATCACGTGATCATAACACCGAACGCGATGATTATCGGTGTCGGACGCCTCTGATTCCTGGAACTCGCGTTGGTTTATGGTGCGACTCTCGTTTCTAGTTTTCAATGTTTCGGCCGGCTTAATTTTGTGCGGGATTTGATGTCTCGTTGGCCATGAGGGGCGTTAATCCGCCTCGCACAATAAATAGCCGATTTTGGTGACGAGAAGGCGCAAAAACTCGTCACAATATATATATATATATTGTGACGAGCTCGTCCTCCTGAAAATTTCGTGCAAACAGGGGGCGAGCTTTTTCGCTCTCGCGCAGCGTTCGTTCCCGTGTCTCGTTCTCTCGCACGCTCACGTCCCTCGTCCTCTCTCACTCGCTCTCGCACAGCGTTCGTCTCCGTGTCCCGCTCTCTCTCACGCTTCCTCAGTCTCCGTCACTCTCGATCCTCGTCCTCTTTCGCTCGCTCTTGCTATCTCCTTCTCTCGCTCGCTCCTGTCCACTCTCACTCAACAATTCGCACTCTTTCCTCTCGCACTTTTTCTCTACAACCCGTACTCTTTACGATAACTTCCAAGACCGTACTCTTTTCGCGTTCCAAATCTAACTCCTTAACGTCCAAAGACTAACTCAAAACTCTCCTTTTCCGTATCCAAAATCTCACAATCTGTGCCATTCGCACTCCGAATCTTAACTTAACTGTGCCATTCGCACTCCAAATCCTAACTAACTGTGCCATTCGCACTCCAAATCTTCACTAACTTCTTAATCTAATTCTCTGCCGGTGTTCACCGGCTCGTGCGTTCTCCTCGCTCCCTTGTTTCTTTGCCAGCGAAGGTGGGGGTCTCGCGGCGATCGCCCCTCGATCGCCGGCACAGCCTTCCCTCTCGCTCCTTCTCCCTTCGCACAGCGTCGCTCTCTCTCGTCGTTGCTGCTGACGGTTGGCGACCGCTCTCTGGAAATAAAGGAAGCCTCGTGTGTTCTTTTATCTCTCTTGCTTCCACGGGAGCGAGGCGTCGCGACTCTACTGTTACTATTTCATATTTCCTTCGAATATCTTTTGCGAGCGCGCACTGCGAGGGGGTACCGCCTCGTCACAATATATATATATATATAATACAACGAATAATATATATACACATCTGAGTAATATATGCCCAGTAATCTGAAAAAAAATATACTATATTATGCAACAATATATTTCATGCAATCATATTATATGATAATCAGTTCTTATAAACTGATACTCTCTCCGTTCGTTTTAGCGGACGAAGGAGGACAGCGACAAACGTCGCTGTGACTTCGCTATTCAGCGAGGCAATTATTAATTAACATGCGTGTTAATTAATAATTCTTACGAACTAAACTTAACATATCTATCACGAACTAAAATCACCATGTTCGAGCGAGGATCTGGTGAGCGGATAAAGAGAAGGAAAATAAACTCTCACAATAACCTCCACACACTTTCGCAACACTGTTGTTCGTTTATTAAGGATCGTACTGATCAGGTCAATTTAACAGTTATGGAGCAGGTCTAGCTTAACGAAATGGTGCGTACACTTAGTCACAGACCGAGAAAAAACAAGGCGATGGTCAAAATAATTACGATGAGCTGGTCAAAACACTAGAGTATGCGTAAAAAATACGAAGGGCTATCAATGCGTAAGGCTGAGCTGACAGAGATAAGTTGAGAAGGTCAAAATTAACTATATTCGCTTTCACTAACTGAGGAGACGCACGAGTGCTAATACAGTTGTAACGGAACTAACGAAAAGCCGGTTCCGGCGAGCCACGATACCACACACCACGTGATCTCGATCGGTGTTAGCGGCGCTGGCGTCACTCGAGGGTCGTTCGGCTGAACATCGTAGGGCTTCGAGCGCGGGACTATTTGAATGTCGTTCTCGCCGAAACATCCTCCCCACCGTCAGACGGCAGTTCTGACAGTTAGGGGTCCCGCGGCGGCCAGAGTGATGGAGTCCTCCCTGTCGCTGTGGACGGGAAGAGGAATGAGCTTCACCAGAGGCCTGGTGAGAGTGGTGGTGGCGGTCTTGATGGTGGCGACGCGGGCGAGCCCATCCTGCCCAGGGTGAAGAGCCGTCACACGGGCCAGTGGCCACTTGGTGGGAGGGGTCCGTTCGTCACCGAGCAGGACAATAGAGCCTACCTGGACGTCGTGAGACGGTCGTTGCCACTTCGAGACGGCCTGGAGCTGCTGAAGGTAGCCAGTGGACCACCGAGTCCAAAATGCCTGAAGCTTCTGCTGCACGAGTTGCCAGCGAGCAGAGCGCGAGAGAGACTGTTGTGCCAGCGACGGTTCAGGGATGGCCGTGAGGGGTCCGCCAACGAGGAAGTGTCCGGGCGTAAGCACGCCCAGGTCGTCTGGATCGTCGGAGAGGGGCTCAAGCGGTCGCGAATTGAGGACGGCTTCGACCTGGGTGAGCAACGTGGAGAGCTCCTCATATGTGAGAAGGTCTGTGCCGATGGTCCGGGAGAGATGGTGCTTCACCGAGCGGACCGCAGCTTCCCATTTTCCTCCAAAATGGGGAGCGCCAGGCGGGTTGAATGACCAGCGAGTCCCCTCGTCGAGCAGTACCTTTGCGAGTTGGTGAGATTCCTTGGAGGCGGCGGAGAATAGTGCGCGCAAGAGTCGGTCTGCTCCTTGGAAGGTCGTGCCACAATCAGAGTATAAGTGTCGGCAGATCCCGCGACGAGATACGAACCGTCGGTAGGCGCCCAAGAACCCATCGGCGGTATAATCGGAGACTACCTCAAGATGTACCGCGGAGGTCACCATGCAGACAAAGATGGAGAGCCAGCCCTTGACGGACCGGTATCCACGTCCCTTCCATGAGCGCAATGCCACCGGTCCAGCGTAGTCCACTCCCGTGTGAAGAAACGGCCGGGAAGGGGTGAGCCGGGCAGAGGGTAGTTGACCCATGAGTTGCTGAGCCCGGACCGCCCGGTGGCGAGCGCAGATCACACATCGCAGGACAAAGGAACGAACTGGAGACCGTCCGCCGAGCACCCAGTATTCCTGACGAAGTTGAGCAAGAGTGACCTGGTTTCCTCCGTGCAGCGTCCGCAGGTGAGCTTCATGAATCACAAGTTGCGTGAGAGCCGACGTGCGAGGAAGGATCACCGGGTGCTTCTGCTCGAAGCTGATTGGAGCGCGTGAGAGGCGTCCTCCAACGCGGAGAGCTCCCTGCCGGTCGATGAATGGTGTAAGACGGGCAAGAGGGTGTCCGGGGCGGACGGAGCCACCGCGCGAGAGAAGGGCTAGCTCCGGTGCGAAATGAGCCGCCTGGATGGTCTTGATCCAGAAGAGTTGAGCCACTGCCAAGTCCCCAGGGGACAATCGGGAGACGTGCGCCGCGCCAGGTATGCGGCGGAATCTTGCCACAGCGAGCTGACACATCGCCGTGACGCGAAGCAGACGGCGAAGAGAAGAGAATCGGTTGACGAGGTCCCATACGTCAGGGATCTTGGCACGCACGACGAGCACTGAGCCTGGCCTTTCCTCGAGATGGGCAGATGGTGATGGTGGGACAGCCAGAACTGGCCACTGGGACGAGCATTGCTGCAGCCACGGCGGTCCATGCCACCAGAGAGGATGACGCGCGAGCTGAGGCACTGAAATACCGCGGGAGGCGCAGTCTGCCGGATTGTCGGTCCCCGGGACGAGCCGCCATGTAGCCGGGAGTTCTTGGATCAGCTGAACCCGGTTGCGGACGTACTCCTTCCAACGTGCTGGTGGTGAGCTGATCCAGGCGAGCGTCACGGCCGAGTCGGTCCAAAGGAACGTAGGAGCGTTGACGAGCTGAAACTGACGGTGAACGTACCGTACGAGTCGGACAAGGAGAACCGCTGCGGACAATTCCAACCTCGGTATCGTTAACCGTTTGAGAGGAGCTACACGGGTCTTCGAGCACACCAGAGAGATGAGCGGAGTGGCACCAGTCGAGGTGACTCTGAAGAAAACCACCGCGGCCATGGCGACCTGGGAAGCATCCGCGAATCCATGAACTTCAATCACGGAGGTAGAGAGCAGGCCGAGCCACCGAGGAATCTTGATGGAGGCGAGTTCACGTAGCTCAAAACGGAACTGAGTCCACCGATGAGAGACGGTCGAGGAGAGCTCTTCGTCCCATCCGAGTTTGTCGAGCCACAAGTCCTGGAGTAACACCTTTCCACGAATTATCACAGGTGAGAGAAAGCCGAGAGGGTCGTAGATTTGAGCCAGCTCTGACAAGATAATCCGCTTGGTGATGTTAGGGCGAAAAGTGGACTGTAGAGAGAAAGAGAAGGAATCGGGCTCAGGATGCCAGGACAGGCCGAGGATCTTAGTCCCCGCAACGTCCAGAGTGCGCACAACATCGGTAGAGGACGGGATCCGAAGAGAGTCAAGGAATGGACCATGGTTGGTGTGCCACTTGGAGAGGGGGAACCCGCCGGCCGTGCATATTCCTCGAACTTGGAGTCCGACTTCTACGAGCTGGTCTGCCGTGTCGGCACCTCCACAGATGTCGTCGACATAACGACCGTGCCGCATAGGAGAGACTGCCAACGGGAAGCGCCGGCCTTCATCCTCAATGAGCTGAGACAAGGTTCGACCCGCGAGGAAAGGAGCTGGTCTCATGCCATACGTAACGGTGGTCAGCTGGTATGTAGAGGGGAGCTCGTCCCGGTCACTCCACAGGATTTGTTGGAACTGCCGATCTTCCTCGTGGACCTGAATCTGGCGGAACATCTTGGTGATGTCCGCCATGAACACGAATCGATGTCGTCGAACCCAGAGCAGAACGTCAGAGATGTCAGCCTGAAGTTTAGCGCCAGTGTGGAGCAGGTCATTGATGGATACGCCTGAGCTGGTCGCTGCCGAGCCGTTGAACACGACGCGTAGTTTGGTGGTCTCACTCGATGCCTTGAGCACTCCGTGATGTGGGAGGAAGTACGGAAGAGCTGAATCCCGCCACAGCTCTGACTGCCCGACCCCAGAGACCCTCGACCCTCCTGGAGACAAGTCTCCATGTGCCAAGGTCATCCCCGAGGCCCGACAGGTACTAGCAGGGCACGAGACAATCCTCTTTATGTGTCCAAGTCGCTCGTACTCCTCCAGGAACTCTGAGTAAAGGTGTTGCAACGGCGGATTCCGCTGGAGCCGGGCACGAAGGCGAGTTAAACAGGCGAACGCGGCACGTTGAGAATCACCGAGAGCGGCTGGAGACGAGGAGAATGGGAGTCGTACAATGTAACGCCCAGAGCTGTCTCGGCGGTGGGTCGTCTTGAAATGCTGCTCGCAGGCGAGCTCATCGGGAGTGAGAAGAGCTGATGGTGAGCTGGGCACTTCTTCCTGAATCCAGAATTGGCTGAGGATGGTTCGGAGCTGGTCGTCGGATACTCTGACATGCAAGGCAAGTGCATCAGTCCGAGGCGAAGGTCCTGTGGGTCCGAAGACGAGCCATCCTAACTGAGTTCGCTGCGCAACTGGAAGAGATGGTCCAACTTGAATCACTTCTGGGAGCAGGACTTGGTCGAAGGCGTCAGCTCCAACCAGAACATCCACTGGAGCGGGAGTACGGAACGCTGGGTCAGCCAGTGTGAGATGATCTAAGTGTGGCCAATCCAGGCCCTCGGCGGAGAAGGTAGGCAGAGCCGCCATGAGCCGATCAACAACGTGAGCCGTCATCTCGAACTGGAAGGTCGAGTGAGCCGACCGGATGGTGAGCTGTACAAAGCCCCGAGTCGTCCCGAAGGCGGAGTCGCCGACGCCGGAGAGCCGGACAACAGAGGGCCGTTTAGGTAGGTGAAGCTGTCTTACCAGTGCTGAAGATACGAGAGAGATCTCCGATCCTGGGTCCATGATGAGTCGTACCGGATGAGTGTGAGCAGAGTTGAGCACGAGAACGGCAACGCAGGTTGCGAGCAGGACTCCGTGGTGGGGAAGCGTCACAGCTTCCTGGCTTCATAGTTGGGCAGCGTGGTCAGAACCGGAGCGAGCAGGACTAGCTTCGCGAGCAACAGGGACGTCAGCGTCCTTCGTTGGTTCGGGCGTTGCGACACGAAGCTGCTCCTCGGGGACCGGGATGACTGTCCCGGGTGGTCGAGCGTCCTTCATTGCTGCATGAAGGAGCGTGTGGTGTCGCTTGTGGCATGCCTGGCAGGTACGAGTTGTCTGGCATACACGGATACTGTGCTTACCCAAACAGTTGAAGCACAGATACAGTTGGTCAACGGCAGCCTTCCTCGCAGCAATGGACAACTTCCCGAAAGCAATGCAGGAGGAGATGTAGTGTTCCCCACTACAATATGAACACGGGTACCGGTTCGCCAAGGGCACGGCTCTCTCTCGAGATGACGGAGCGACGGCAGCGGACGTGAGGTGGACCTTGGCCGTGGAGCGGGTCGGTGAGCGCCGACGAGGAGCTGGCCCAGACGCAGAACTCGTGGAAGCTGTGAAGGCTAGGCTCTCCAAAGCGCTAGCCCGTCCGTACAGAAATGCTTGGAGCTGAGCGAGCGTGGGGAGCTCTGCCGAGTCGCCGATCTTGTTTTCCCATGCCTCCCGCACCTTGGGAGTCAGGCGTCGAACCAGCATATACACCAACATGGGGTCCCAGGATTTCGTATCGACGTGAAGTGCGTCCAATGCACCCAAGGATTCCGTAAAGGTCGACGTGAGACGGTGCAACTCACTGGCGGTCGGCGCCGACATTGGAGCTGAGCAAAAGAGCTGGTCGAGGTGAGCCGTCACAAGAAGACGAGTATTTTCGTACCGACGAACAACCATATCCCAAGCCGTCTTGAAGGAGTCCTCCGCGACGGGCACACTCGAGACGAGTCGGGCAGCTGCTCCGGTGAGGCACGTCCGGAGGTAGTGCATCTTTTCGACAGTTGCCACCTCAGGGTTGTCGATGATGAGCGAGGTGAACAAATCCCGGAATGTCGACCAAGCGGAGAAAGAGCCGTCAAACACTGGCAGGTTGATCTCAGGAAGAGCTCGTCGCGGAGCCCTGCTGGGGGGGGCTGCCGAGCTCGAATGACGTCGAGTACTCGATAAGGCGGCGTCACCTCCGGCATCGTCGATCACCGTCATCAGTTTGTCCCGAGCTGAGACATATTGCGCCAGGGTAACGCTGAACACCTTCTCGGTGACGTAGGAGCTTGAGGTGAAGTTCTCATGCTTCCCCCCTGCCGCCATAACCTTCTCGTGAGTTGACTCAAACTTCTCCCAATAAGACTCGAGCATGCGGAGCCGGGCGTCAAGAGCTGAACAACTAGGTTGAGACGATGTCTTGAGGTCCTTGACGAACTGCCAGTTGTCTCGAATGAACTCGGCGCGAGATTCTTGGAGCGAGAGCGTTACCTCCAGCTGACTCATGTTGTAAGACTCGCGACACTCACCGAGCTGTCAAACAATTCCCCACTACGATGGACAAGATGGCGCGCACTGAAAGTCACGCTCCACGTCGCGGTAACTGCACGGCTAGCTGAGCTGAACGCTCTCTCCCCACCGTGAGCAGTAGCGCGACCGGGAGAGGTGGCAAATTCAAGATGGCGGGAACTGCCGAGAGAGCACGTCCTCGTCGATCCACGCCGCGAGTCGATCCCCACCACGCGGACGCGTGAGAGAGAGAGGAAGAGCCGGTCCAGATGGCGAGAGCGGGTGAGCGTCGAGCGCGGTTCGCGTAAAGTACGAGAAGAGTTCGTACTCCCCACTACTCGCACAAAATGGCGCGCACTGACGAGCGGCAAGCACGACGCGTACGCGCACAAAGGCTAGCCAGAGAGCACTCGCGTGACGTCACTGTTCAACCGTTAAACGGTTAACGGTCTATTCGCACTACGCACTTACTTCCCTTTATCCGCGATCCGGCTCGAAGGACCAAAAATGTTCGAGCGAGGATCTGGTGAGCGGATAAAGAGAAGGAAAATAAACTCTCACAATAACCTCCACACACTTTCGCAACACTGTTGTTCGTTTATTAAGGATCGTACTGATCAGGTCAATTTAACAGTTATGGAGCAGGTCTAGCTTAACGAAATGGTGCGTACACTTAGTCACAGATCGAGAAAAAACAAGGCGATGGTCAAAATAATTACGATGAGCTGGTCAAAACACTAGAGTATGCGTAAAAAATACGAAGGGCTATCAATGCGTAAGGCTGAGCTGACAGAGATAAGTTGAGAAGGTCAAAATTAACTATATTCGCTTTCACTAACTGAGGAGACGCACGAGTGCTAATACAGTTGTAACGGAACTAACGAAAAGCCGGTTCCGGCGAGCCACGATACCACACACCACGTGATCTCGATCGGTGTTAGCGGCGCTGGCGTCACTCGAGGGTCGTTCGGCTGAACATCGTAGGGCTTCGAGCGCGGGACTATTTGAATGTCGTTCTCGCCGAAACACACCATATTTATCAACTAACAGTTCTTATCTACTAAAATTCTCCCCGTCCATTATAGCGGACGCGGTCGCTATGACCTTGCTCTTTAGCAGGGAGTTTATTAACTATTATAGTATATTGAAAAACTAACCTTATTCTACTCATGCAAATAAAATATTAGTTGAATTTTGCAGCAAGACCGATTCAAATTCGGTAAGGAATTCAATCGCGTTGTCCCCCATCGCTAGCAATCGAGAAAATCCCGAGCACCGACGTCTCGAAAGAAGGGTGGCAGGGGGGGGGGGGGGGGGGTATGAAAGGAAAAGAAAAGAAAAATCGAAAACTTAAGCGATTTTGCGATTTTTCACTAAAAAAATTTTAAATTTCGTAGAGTATGACATGAATATATTTTTTTTCTGATAAAACACGTTTAAAAATGAAAAATTTCAAGAAAAAATGGTCCCCATTAATTAATTTTTTTAAAAGTTCACCGGCGTTTAAAAATGGTTAATTAAAAGAAATTTTTCCAAATTTACAACTTTAAATTAAACTATTACTAAATATAAATCTGAAATTGACTCGCTCAAAAAAATTATTACTTACCTCAGTTTCCAAACTGCATTGAAACGGGATCGCTTGTACCCCGAGCGCGAAAAAGCACGGTACAACGTCATTTCTGTTATCTAGCCGTCCTTCTCTTGCTCGCTCATGCTTTCCATTGCCTTCCTCCGCCGTCGACCAGAACACCGGCAACCGCGCTTTTCGCGAGCTACGATCCAAGAATTGAAGACGGCACTCGCTCGATTTCTTTTATTTTTTCCTTCCATTATTTTATTTTCACACGCGTTCACTCAATTTACTTTTTATTCTCACGAAATAATTCTCATTCGCCGCCATTCTGCTCGCCGTTTTTGTCTCCTCAATTATAGTTTTCACAAAAATAAGGGATAATTTTTTTATACCTAATAAACGAATACTTTGTAACATGTACAACTTTGGTTTTCTTTCTCGTACGGGCATTCTTTCAAATCTCCGTACGACAAATGCTGGTCAAAAGTTTGTATTTTATTGGGTACAAAAAAATTATCTCTTAATTTTGTTGTAAGGTATAGTTGAGATCAAAACGGTAGATGAAAGCAGAATGGCGATGAATGCAAATTGGAAGAAATAAAAAGTAAACTGCAGACTCGGGTTTTGTATGGCCGGATGCCACATGTAATTTTTTTAAGTGTTTTACTTGTTTACCTTTTTCACATATAGGCACTCTCACTGATATTTTCTGAATAATCTCTGATATCCCCACTGCACTATCACTGATATCCAACATTTTCACTATATGTACAAATATGATATACGAATTAACGAATTCGCGTAAAAGTAAATTGCCGTCGCGATCTGACATGCGTATAGGCCCGCACGTGCCAGCAGCGTTGAGCGACTAACCTCGACTGAAATGAAGCGCCCTCGAGCACGTTGGCAAACTATATATATATATATAGCGCCCCGCGAGCATCACCTTGGAGCGCAATACAATGGCATCGTGAGGCTCGCGAGCGCCCAATGTTTACATTTTTGACCCTCCTTGTTGTCGACGTGTTACAACGTGTCGCTAATACGTCACAGGCCGAAAATGTTCAACACATTTCTCCGTCGATTTTAGCAAACGGAGGGGAATAATGCCAAACATCGACATCGCCTTGTCTCACAGAGTGACTTTAATTAATTAACATATTTTTGTTGATTGAACAATAACAATTCTCTCCGTCCATTTGAGCGGACGGGGATAATAAACGACACACGTCGTTGGCTTCTCGCTCTTCGAAAGAGCAATTTTCGTTAATTAACAAATTTATCAATAAACATTTTTAAACAATAAAAACGTTCTCCGTTCATTCGAGTGAACGAAGGCGAACAGCGACAAACGTCGTTGGCATCCCGCTCTTCGACAGAGCGACTTTATTAACTAACGTATTTTATAATTTAGCTTTTACTAATTATACAAAGATATGCTGAAACGAAAATATCAGTGAAAATTAGTTTATGGCAATTCGTCATATTCTTCGGGTTGCGCATATATGTGCGCTGGGTAATATACACCCAGTAACCTGTAAAGAAATATATATTATACACAAGTGTATTTCTTGTCATCGTATTATATGAGAATCAGTTATTATAAACTGATACTCTCCCCGTCCGTTTTAGCGAACGGAGGAGGACAGTGACATACGTCTCTGTGGCCTCGCTCATCGGCAAGGTAGTTTTTATTATCTAAGAACAGTTTTTAGAAACTGTAATTCTCTTCGTCCGTTTTAGCGGACGGAAGAGAACAGCGATAACCGTCGCTGATTCGCTCTTTACCAGAGCGAGTTTATTAATTAACATATTATACGATTGGGCTTACACTAATTATACAAATATATGTAACGTGACCCGAGAAAAGGGACCTATGAAGCAAAATAGGAATTTTTCACGGCAGACAAGAAATCGAAACCAATACTCACGTTCGAGTGATACAGTTTTCAATAATTAATATGTTGTAAAATTATGTAGATATAAAATTTCTGATAGCACCACATGAAAGATCAGTTCCAAAACTTATAGCACAACGCATAATCCAAAAATGGATTTTGTGCCATGTAGGTCCCTTTTCTCGGATCGCGTTACATATGCTGAAAATAAAATATCAATCAAAATTAGTTCGCATGTCGCGATATACTTCGGGCAGCGTGGACGACCCGGGCCCTGTGTCCGTGCACAATATGCGGCTACGCGTGCCCCCCCCCTCCCGCCCCCTCTTCGGCTCCCCGTAGAGACAGGTAAAGAGTAGAGACAAGCCGTACCGAGAGCCGATCACAATGCTCCGGCTATATATATATATATATATTGTCACGCCGTTCGGGAGGGGGGTATGGGAAGTTTGGGGTTACAAGAATCAAATAATTAAAATTCACATTAACTTTTATTATTAATTTGCTCTTTGAAGCTTTTATAATCAAGATTCTTTACGGCGGACGATCTCCGGGATATAACATAAAAATGAAAGAAAATATCTTTCGAATATTCCTCGTTACAAGCTTGGGCGCCAGTTAATTTTAATATCACAAAAAAAATTAACAAAATAATAATAATGATATCGCTCTTCAAGACGGGGTTGGGTGTAGGGCTAGCGTGTAGGGAGGGGAAGGGGGTCGGGCGGGGAGAAGGATCTCAGGGTGCGAGTTCGCCGACTCGACGGCCTCTTAAATATTACCACTGGCTTAGGAATTTTATATTCAGTCTTATTTGTACACTTTACTCTTCACGCCTTATTACTCTATGCGGTCTGTCGCAGGGAAGGGGGGTATACGGGGAGTAGGAGAATTGTTTGGGTCTTTGGTTGAGGTGACGGTGAGGACGATCGCGCCGCTCGCGCGATCGACTGGTCTTTGTTCAGGCTTTGTATTTGGGAGGGGAAGGGGGGGGCCAAGTGGGTAGGAAGACCGTTACGATAAATTTTCACTCACGATATATCTTAAATTTAATTGCCGTCCCACACGGTCACACCAGGAAAAGAGAACGAGGCACGAATTAATTGTCCGAATTTTAACGTCGGCGGACGAAAAGAAAAGAAAAAAGGGGGGAATAATACTCGCGATCTTTCTCAAAAATGAGTCGGGTGCTATGTCGGGGGGAAGTAACCGTGCAAACACTCACCGTTGTTGCCGCTGCTTTTCTCTCCTCGTTCCGTCTTTTCCTTTTCCTCTCGTTTCCTTGTCGTTAGCCTGGTCGATTTTCCGTAATTTCCGTATCGCTCTATCCCTTTTCCGTTCCGTATAATCGTTGTCCTTATTTGCGCCAATTCGTCTTCGTTGTTTTAATGTCCAATGTTCTCCTCACTCAATCCTTTTCTCTCACTCTCGCTCACTCTACACACTCTAAACTTTATCTCTCAACTCACTCTAACGCTCTATATACTTGCTCTCACTCTCTATTCGCTCTTCTCTCTATGCCGGCTCGTCACAAAGTGACGGCCGCATGGCCGGCCGGAAGCTCGCTAAATTTTCTCGCGCGCTGATTGGCTACCGGCCGGCATCGATCATTGAGGCAGCAGCGATACGGATCGATGGGAGAAGGGTCAAACGGGTGATTAATTCAGGACTGTCGCGAGCGGGATCTATTGGGGAAAGGTAGGTAATTATGCCGGTCGATAAGTATGGTATTTATTGTGGACGTGATTTAATAATGGTGGGTAATAAGGAGGGTAGGGTAATCGCCGTACGCTGCTGCCACCTTCGCCACTCTGTCGCCGCGCGGCCGATGGATGGCCGGGGTGCGGGGACGGACGGGTGCATCGAGTTTGACAGGTGGTTGTATTACGTGTAGTGTGAGTGGTGAGCGGTGAGTTTTCGATCGACAATTAATAAATTGTTGTCTTCTGGCTGAGATGGCGGGTGAGTGGCGATGGGGATGGTCCTCAGGTCGATCCGGGTAAGTAATTCTTCATTTGTTTCTCGATACTTTTCTCTTGTTGAATTCCTTCTTTTTCCCTTTCCAGGTTATGGCGGGCCGGTCGAGGACGACGTCGACGACGACGATGAGGGCGACGACGACGACGACGACGGTGGAGACGACGACGACGATGGCGACGATGACGACGACGACGACGACGATACGGTGGCTGGCGGGTCAGTCCAGTAAGTATTTTTCCAATGTTTTCTTGATCATTTCTCGGTGTCCTTCTTCTTCTTTCCTTTTTCAGGGCTAGACGACGATGACGGTGATGGTGGTGTTGATGGTGAGGGCGATGATGGGGTTAATGTTGCTCTGGCGAGTTCAGTCGCACTGACTGACTCTCGGCACGGTGAGTTTGCACGGCTTTTTATTCTAATACGTTATTTTTATACTTACTATTTCTTTCCTGTTGCAGGTGTGGGACGGCGACTTCGTGGGTGAGCCGGCGGCAGGGGAGGATGTGACGCGCAACGTCACAATATATATGTCGGAGAAGGGTACTTCTCGCTGTTCAGGGGGCAGGTCTCTTCACCGGGTTCGGACATGGTTGGGTTTGGACTCCCGTACTTGAAACCACATTCAAACGTTATACCAGTTGCTTTGTTTTAACTACACCTACAGCGATACTAGTGTGTCGGGACCTATGCGACCGCTCGCTCTCCGCGCTTCGTCTACTCTACCGCTCGCGCTCTCCTGACCCTGTCCCCTCTCTTGGCCGGCTATTCCCACCGCCGTGCTCGCCCCACTCGCACTCTCCGCGACGTCACTGCCGTGGCAGGGAACGGTTCTCCGACATATATATATATAGCCCAGTGTATATTACCCAGTCATCTGTAAAGGAATATATATTGTACAAAAATGTATTTCTTGAAATGATATTATATGATAATCAGCTCTTATAAGCTGATTCTCTCTCCGTCCGTTTCAGTAAACTAAACGGAGGATATCGACAGGCATGACCTCGCTCTTTAGCAAGGTAGTTATCAATTAACATGAGTGTTAATTAATAATTCTTATAAATTAAAATTAACACATTTATTAATCAACAATTCCTATCAACTAAAATTCGCCCCGTCCATTGTAGCAGACAGAGGAGAACAGCGACGTCGCTGTGATCTTGCTCTTTAGCAAGGCAGTTTTTATTAACTAACAATAAGAACAGTTTTTAGTAACTATAATTCTCTCCGTCTTGCCGCTCTCTGCAGAGCGGGTCAAGGGGTAAACAGAAGCAATGCCGAGAGCCGGTCAAATTTGGTTATATGGCAAGATCGTTAAAAATTGGGGTAAATAAATCAATTGTCTCGCCATATATTTCGGGCCCCGTGGATGGCCCGAGCTTTGTGAAACGCGCGCGATGCGCTCGCGCTCTCCCCCACCGCCGGCAGTCGGGAAAATCCCGAGCACCGGCGTCTCCAAAGGATTAGCGAAGGCGCCTCTGAGAGCCTGAGAGCCTGAGAAAGAAAAATCGACGAGTCCCGTGAACCGACTCCGATGCTTCGGCCATATATATGTCTTTAAAGAAATATGCATAATACAAGGACCATTTCTTGAAGAGATTTTTCAATAAACAATTCTTACGAACTGATATTCTTTTCGCGGATTTTAGCGGACCGAGATTTTTTATGACGAACCTCGCCCGTATCCCGCCATTTGAGACGACGTTATAAAGTGACATAGATATGACACATTCCAAAGACAAAAATATATTGCTAGCAATAAAATTTTATTTTCGTTGCTCCAGTAAAATATTAATCACCCCGCGATTTAAACGGGGTACGGCTTACATCCCTAGTGCGATGAAGCGTGGTGAACTGATGTTTTCTTTCTTCGTCACACTCTTTTTTGTCTTTCTATTTTCTTCTTCCCCTTCTTCACCCGTCTGCCGGAACATTGACAACCACGCTTTTCGTGGCGTACCGTCTCATTGGGTCAGTTCACGGATCGGCTGGTATTTTCCCTTCATCTCTCTCTGATTGTGAGAGAATCGATGGAAGGAGGACACCAGTGGAAGTAGGATACATGTATATGCAGTTCGACCGCCCAATAAAAAACCCGGCAATAAGAAACATTCCCCAGTTTGTCACTCGAGCGCTCTCCTACTCCGACGTGAACTCCGTGCTCGAGAATTTCGTGCGCAAAAGAGTGAGAGAGAGAGAGTGGTGCTTTTAGTTTCTTATTGGGAGGACGCACTGTATATGTGTGTGTGTGTGTGTGTGTGTGTGTGTGTGTGTGTGTGTGTGTGTGTGTGTGTGTGTGTGTGTGTGTGTGTGTGTGTGTGTGTGTGTGTGTGTGTGTGTGTGTGTGTGTGTGTGTGTGGTGTGTGTGTGTGTGTGTGTGTGTATGAGTAACGCACACGAAATGTCTCTAAAGAAATAATGCGTGTGTATAAGGGACCCTCAGACACCTGTAAAGGATTATGCGCAATATAAGACTTATTTCGTGCACCTAGATTTTTCCGAGAAACCCTTGCACCCCTTCCGTTATAACTATACAGCTTGATAACTAGGTTTTTGTTCTTTATCCCCTCCTTTGCCCGTGTACCGAAATATCGGCAACCGTGCATTTTGCGGTGTACTGTCCCATCATTTTTCCAATCAGTTATAGAAAAAGTGTCGAAGAAGAATTACCATCAGTGTGCGATCTTCTCGAAATATGGTTGGAAAGGCGAAAAGTAAGTGTTTTATATCATTTTCTAATTCATCACTATAGGTGAAGTGATTCTTTTACATATCGTACACATGTCGTGAAAAAAAATTTGACATTTTAAAATCGTATACAAATTTGTTTACAACTTCCATTCATAAAATTAGGTTACACGTGTTTTCGAAGTTAAGGGGATTCACTTGCCGACGCCCCGATCCGATCTTCTTGGCTCTATTTGAGATTTTTTTTAAACTATTCAACATTTTTTGACGATTTTTTTTTAGATTTGTTCAGAAAGACTTTATTGATAATTCTGTGTAGGGATTTTTAGGATGTTCGAAATAGAAAAGTTTTCAGTGCAGTTGAAAGTAGAAAAATATTGTTCGAAAAAATGCCTATTTTCAATTTACCTTTTCTCAGGAACCATACGACCAATTTTGACATTTTTCTTTTGCGTGTATATTACAGTGTTATAAACATTGTGTCGAGCCATTTTTTCGATATGTTGTATCAGAATTTTTTGACATCGTTTTGAAATTTTGTTACAATTTTTTACCACGTTTTTTGACCTTCAAATACATTTTTGTCGGGTCTGAATCGTTTTTAAAAAAAATGGCTCGATGCATCCTTAGTTTGGATGTACTGATTATGTCAAAAAAAAATATGTCGATACGATGGGTAGATGTCGAGAAAAGGTACATTGAAGGTGAAAAAATATAACTTTTCAGAAGACACGATTTTCTGAAAAAGTGTGAATTTCGGGGCGTTTGTTGCAACGATCGAAGTAACTATCGATTGTTAGATCATGTAAACAGTGTGGAATCTTTTTACTTTCATTAAGCGGGTTCGGCATATTTTAAAGTAAAAAAAATGCATTTTGAAAAAATTTGTTTCTCAAAGTACAAGTCTTTTTTGATTGTTTGGTGCAAACTACATGCATTTATCAATATCAACCGCCTCAAAGGGGTCAAATAATTATAACGCACATGTAAATATATATGTAAATGATTTATCGATCGATGCAACGAACACCTTAGAATTCATTAGAAATTCAAACTTTTTCAGAAAATGTGTTTCCTGAAAAACGTGTTTCCTGAAAAGTTATGATCTTTCAGCTGCAATGTACCTTTTCTGGAAAGCTACTCATCGTATCGGCATTTTTTTTTTGCGTAATCAGTACATCCAAACGAAGGATGTGTCGAGCCATTTTTTCAAAAAAACGGTCTAAAATTTTAGCTAAAGTTCAAAACGTTGTTAAAAAATTCTGAAACAAAATATCGAAAAAAGGCTCGACAAAATGTTTATAACACTTTAATATACGCACACAACGAAAATGGTTAAAACCGGACGTACGATTCCTGAGAAAAGGTACATTGAAAATAGGCATTTTTCGAACCAATGTTGTTCGGCTTTCAATTGATCTCAAAATGTTTCTAACAATAAGTCGAATATTCTCTAAAACCCTATATACAATTATCAATAAAGTCTGAACAAAACTAAAAAATGTTCAATTCAATAGTTTTTTTTAGTTATAATTAATAAATTGTTTATCCAGTGTAAATGGATATTGATTTATTTATTATAAATTATGTTCATATATATGTACACAAAAATGTACACATATATATTTATATATGTGTACATATTTTTTTCTGTAGAACAGTAAGTTCGGAAAATTTGTAAATTTCTGTCAAATCGCTTGAAATGGTTTCAAGCGCTACTTTCAAAAAATTATTGAACATATTTCCACTGCGCAGAATTTTACGAAATTTGAACCACATATGGAGAAAGATATGTACTTTCAGAAAAAAATGCATTTTTTGATGTCATATGTCGAACCCCCTTAAAGACGTGTAAACTAATTTTATGAATATAAGTTATAAACCAATTTATATATGATTCTGAAATGGCAAGTTCAGATTGGTGTACGGTTTGTAAAAGAATCACTCCTATAGCAATGCTAAATAAATACCAGCATGCATAGGTTGAATCCAAACACGATTTAATATTATATCAATAAATGTTTCTTTATTTTTTTTACAGGCAAATCTCAAATCGCGTCGAAGTCGAGGGAGAGTAGAAAGCGGAGTGGCACGGTGACGGTAAGTGTTTGTTTATATATATATTAATGAAAAATATAACATCAAATTAAAGTCTTGTTGAAATAATTGTAATATCGTGATTTTTTTTTACAGATGTCAAGAAATAAAAATTCGATGTCCGACCCGCTACCGCCACCACCGGCACCACCGGCGCTTTCATCACGCGTTATAACGCCACCGCCCGGCCCGTCATGGGCAGACCCCTGGAGTACGGTGGTATCTCGCAGGAAGGTGAGTTTGATATTTTTATTCTGGAGTGGTTCTTTTCCAAACCGTACAGATTTTGTGAAAAAAAATTGACATTTTAGAATGGTATGAAAATTTGTTCACAACTTATATTCATAAAATCAGTCGACACGTCTTTAAGCATTTTGCTGAAAAAAATTTGAATTCGTAAATATTCATGTACGAATTTTTTACAATTTACTGGATTTACTTGAATTAAAAGTTCCATGCAATTTTAAAATGTCAAGTCAAATGGAATCTTCATAATTCTTATAACGCAAATATTCTTTACAGCAACCAACCGCTACAGCAACATGCTCGGCACCACCACCGAGTCCGGCGGTATTCGTAGCGCCACCGCTCGGTCCCAGCCAGGTCAGTCATAATTTATATTGACAAAAATATACCGCCATATAACCCGAAAAATCTTCAAAAGCTCATAACTTTTGCAAAAATTGACTACTCGAGACGATTTTTTTTCTTCAAATTTTTCGTATTTTCACGCGACGTTCAGAAAAACGTTAAAAAAAAGTTTTTTTTTATAGTATGGCTTGAATTTTCAAGTCATACTCTATGAAATTTGTCATTTCTCCAGAGAAAAATCTTAGTTGAGAAAAATATTACTTTTCCGAAAAACCCGATATTTTATTTATGATTTTTTATTTTTGTAAAGTTTGATTTATTTTGAGATTAATGTCGCAAGGTTCGTAGTGAGCAGATATCTTGTTTTATTTATTCTTTGATTGAAACAAAAATTGCTTCACTTCTTCTGAGAAAAATATCAATTTTCTGGTCACTATGAATCTTGCGATATAAAACCCGGAATACATCAAAGTTTAAAAATAAAATTAAAAATCAAAAATGGATTTTCTAAGAAATGAAGATTTTTCTCGAAAAAAATTAAAATTTGATTAACAAACGTCTCGATTGTGCAATTTTTGAAAAAGTTCTGAGCGTTTGAAAATGGTTGAAAAACAGAAAGACGTTTTTTTTTAAATTCATAACTTTTTTTCGTGATATTGTGAATTTTCTTGTTACAGATAACGCAAACGGCTGCCATCGCGCCGGTACTGCCGCTTGCGCCGGTGCCAGCCGCGCCAGCACCGATGCCGTGGCCGATGCCGTGGCCAACGGAGCATGTTCCGGCGCCATGGCCGACCCAACATGTTCCGGCGCCATGACCGACCCAACATGTTCCGGCGCCATGGCCGACCCAACATGTTCCGGTGTCGTGGTCGGTGGAGCATGCTTCGGCGCCACCGGCGGAACATGTTCCGCTGACTTGGCCTGCGGGGCCTGTTTCGCCGCCGCCGCCGCCGTCGGCGGAACATGTTCCGCTGACGTGGTCTGTGGAGCCTGTTTTGCCGCCGCCGCCGCCGCCGCCGGAACATGTTCCGCTGACGTGGCCGGTGGAGCATGTTTCGGCGCCGCCGCCGCCGGAACATGTTCCGATGCATACGCCGTATTTGACGGTGCATCAAATTGCTTTACTGCGCATTCAAATTGTAGCATACAACATCAGCATTCGCGCCAGTCAATTGGAAACGCAATTGGCTGACGCGAAAGCAACGATAAAAAAAATTAACAACGAAAATAAAATAAGAAAATTAAACGCGGCGAAGAATAGAATAGAGGTGCAGTTGCAGCGGCAACGACGCGACAAATCTTCAACGCGCCCATAAAATTTTTTTATTTCTTTTTATTATATTTTTTATTAACTTTATTATATTTTTTATTAACTTTATTATATTTTTTATTAATTTTATTTTTTTTTATTAATTTTATTATATTTTTATATTATTAACGTTATTACTTTTATATTTTACGACCATAGGCTATTACATTTTTATATTATACGAATTCATATTTTTAGTTTTATTTATAATATTATTAATAAATTTTCTATTAATTCTAGCACCGTTTATTTTCTCGGATAAACTTCCGAAAAGCCCATACCCCCGATCCCCGAAGCCCATATCCCAAACATTTTTTTGTAAACTCAAAAGTTTTTTATATAAAAAATTAAATAAAATCGATGACGATGCTACAAAAAATTAAATAGAATCGATGACGACGAAATTTGAAAATCTCTCGTAATACGGTTTGGTATTTTGTATGAAAAATATTTGAAAAAACGAAAACTGAAAGAAAGGTCTAATTTGATCGTTTATTCTTGGAGTTGTGAGAATTTCAAAAGACAAATTTTTCAGAAATATATACCTCGTGAATAGTATGATAAAATTTTTTTTTTAAATCATGGAAACGAGTCTCAACTAGGACTAAAAGAAAACAAATTTTTGTAATCAGCAAAAGTTCCAAATAGGCCAATTTGGCATGGAATGTCTCATATATAACATATGTGCTTCTGGGTAATATAGACCCAGTAATCTGTAAATAAATAATTATTATACTCGAATGTATTTCTTGCAATCATATTATATGATAATAAGTTCTTATAAACTGATACTCTCTCCGTCCGTTTTAGCGGACGGAGGAGGACAACGACGTACGTCGCTGTGACCTCGCTTTTCAGCAAGGTAGGTATTAATTAATAATTCTTGTAAACTAAAATTAACAAATTAATCAACTAACAATTCTTATCGAATAACATTCACCTCGCCCATTGTAGCGGACGAAGGAATACATTTGTTAATTTAAAAAATGCGTTGGAAATGGCACTTAGGTAGTGCCTGGGAAATGCCCACCCACACTAACCCACTTATAACGAGTATAAGCACATTTCCTAGTTTCCCAAAGCTGAAAACACGTTCTATGGTGTTTTCCCTTCGATACACTTATGCGCGTAAGTAGATAAACAAGGCCGGTTCTGGATCAACGCGTGTTAGTGCACACGTACACGTCACACGTACACACCCACACATACACACCGACTTCCACAGCGAGGGGCGAGGGGGGGGGGGGGCAGCTCGAATACTTCACGGCACCATGGCGGCGAGGGGGGGGGGGGGGCAGCTCGAATACTTCACGGCACCATGGTGGCGAGGGGGGGGGGGGGGGTCAACCGCGCGTTACTCCATATTTCTTAGCCGATTGTTTATTTAAATTGTTTATTTAAATGTGTCTAATAAATATTCTTGATATGAGATATGAGGTGTGAGTTATCCGATCTTGCTTAGCCGTACTGTTTATTTAAAAAGTGTCGGATAAATATTCTTTCACACCGATGACCAATATCGGATATCAACAACAGCGGCCATATTGTTTAGTCAACAGCCGAATGTCCGATAAATAATGTTTTAACGCTATGTGTTACGCGATATATTTCATCGCATAAATATTCTTTGATACCACCGAACAGCAAATTTTTTTCAGAGAAGGTAGGGGGTGGGTTTATGGCTACATACCGATGACGGGGTCTCATCGAGATAATTCTCACGACGAGTTTTAATTAACATAATTTTTCTCATCTATAGTTCCGGTGGAGCTGCATATGAGTAGCCCATATCTTTTAATGTTCGACGTGTTAGAACGTGTCGCTGTGACGGAACAAGCAGAGCAGTATGAATGCTACGAGTTACCCAATATTTCTTAATTGCGTTATTTATTCAACGTGCGCTCGAACTCTTTGGGGTGATGTCCTATATGTTACAACGCACCGCGGTGACGTCACCGTCAGAGCAGAGCGTTCGCCGCAACGAGCGAGCTGTGATATCTAGGATATCGGTTAACACTTCGCCAAGTGTTTATTCAAAGTGCACTCGAACGCTTTGGGGTGGCGTTCGATGACGACGGCCTAAAAATTGGCTATCCTTCTCTTTCACAAAACCTTAGAAAGAGAGAGAGAGCAACAATATTACCACATTATTTGATGATCTCACATCTCGCGTACAAATAATTTTATTGTATTGGAAGAATGGAACAGAGAAGCATCGGAAGAACATTGATTGAGAGCATTAACAATGGATATACGCGATCGCGATAGAATCGATTTTCTTTGCCAATATATTATTTTGAAAATACAAATGTGTGCGGTGTTACCAGTTTTAATTAAACTCAAGGTCTTCAATGACGATGATGTAAATTTGCCGATTTGGAGAGTAAGTATAAATAATATTCTTCTTTATTTTAAAATTTTCTTTGTTACATTTTATGATTGTTTTCAGAGGAGGATACACTGTAAATCCACAGCGCAAGATATCGTACTAACGATAAAGACACGAGGACCATACGCATACGACAAATGTATACAAGCATTACGTCAAACGGGTCACAATGATGAAGCCAAACTTCTTGAAAATGCCAGACTTATAGATGATATCAAATCATTTAAATTATTAATACAATTGCTCCCAATCGCAATTAATTGGATCGTGGAAATCATTAGTGATCAGAACAGGTTAGAAGCTGTTAAACTCAAATATATCCCGCAAATTCAATCTATTTAGTTTTTTGAATGTTTTCAATCATGAATATAATTTATCCGTTTTTTAATGTTGGTTCCAGGTTACTATGAAATAATCGCAAAGGTTTTCATTCCATGGGAGTGGATAATAATACACACCCGAGTCCAAATCATGCCCGCTATAAATACGACGTTGACTGCAACAGCTTTGGATCTCGACAGCACAATGATGATTATTACATTAGGATGAATAATGTGGCAACTCAACTTCATTGACGACTGAACCATCTTAATTGATATTAACATGAACGCGAGATGCAACATAAAATTTTAGCATTTTTATAAACCGTTTTCTTTTATAATTCATTTATATATATATATATACTTACATATTTTTTCTTATGTATTTTCATATGTACTCATTGCAAGTAAATTTTCTCTCGAATAAAAATAAAAACATGTTACAAATATGTATGGTTTTATACAATTTTTATTCAATATCATGGTTTCATCTATTTGATATTACACTCAGTATTACACTCAGTATTACATTCGTTATTACTTATAATAGTTTATAAAAAAAAAAATGTATCACTGTATATAAAACTTATGTGTATATGTGTATATATATATATATATATATATATATATATATATTATATATATTTTCTAAACACACTCGGCTTATGTATCACTTGAGCGCAAGCATTTGTTGAGATTTCCTTAGCTAACCTTTTCTAGGATCACATCGCATAAACAGAAGTGCAATACGATACCCTGTTTTCATGCACAATCGACACGACTACGGAGTTTTGTTTATATGATACATCTCCCACTACAGCAGAGAAAAGAATATTTAAACGCGCTGCAGCATTCAGTTCAATTTCAATTTGAGACTTTACCCGTATTTGAAAGGTAGTATGTCGCGACCTCATCCCTACTGTTACGCTAATACTTGGCTAATTTGGGCTAGAAAGTGCGACTATAAAAATCGACACAAATTCATACACGTCTTCGATGCTGAGGATTATGAGGGTGCCTGCCCCCATTGTCAACCCGAGGAGTGGGAATATGGAAATTCCACCAAATTCTGTGGATCACGAGAAGCCTGGGCAGCCGATCATACTCATGGCATTAGAAGTGGTGAGCTTGAGAAATGGATCGCGAGACGAGAGCTTGAATTCGTTACGCCACGTCCGTCAACGCAGAGTAAGGTCAAAAAAATAATACGACATCCATGGTATTATCCAATCGCTGAAACCATCGCCTCGATGACATATCTCAATTGTGATACCACCGTGAAAATATGTCCATGTATGGAGCGGAAGGGATGGATAAATGTGAAGAAAATGTGTAACTACGAACAAATAGTTCATCGACATAATGTCAAAAGTGAATAAACTTTATATATTTTCACTATACTAATCATGTTTGAAAATGAATTATAAAACCATTTTTTAAATTCGTTTATTATTTTTATTCATAAAAAATTTTATGATATAAATAAAAAAAATTACAAATCAGATTTGTTTATCCAGCTATTGTGCGAACTATCAAAACCTAACCATTTTACAAGTAATTTATTTCCATGCTTCCGAATAACTTTTTCCACAAGGTAAGTATTTGGATATTTGACTGGTGCGAGTTCTTCCTGGTAGAAGCCGCCCTCGATCGGTTGGTCTTGATAATCTCGCAACTTGTACGTTACAGGGTCGGTATGTATGACTTTGCTTATG